>VWYK01061083.1:36734-47943 GCA_013399775.1 Semnornis frantzii | reverse complement strand
ACAGGAGAGAAGGCAATTAGCAAGATATATGACCAGGCTCTTAAGTACCACACTGAAAGTAAATGGTCGTCGGGAAACAAATACAAAAGGCAAGTCTGCTCAGGGATGCCAACCAATCTCCAGCACCTAGACTCCCTGGAAGGCTTTTCAACTGCCAGACCTGAGAATCAAGAGCTCTTGGAGACACCCTACCTTCCAAATAACCCCCTCATTTCCATTTCTCCTTGTATTCCTGGCGTTGTACCACCTTCAGGAGCCAGTGACCTGGTTTTCATCCAGTAATCCCTTCTTAAGTACCTCTTCAGCGTCAAGATCTTTCATGTTACAGTCACTTACCTGTCTTTGTCAGAGAGGCTTTGACAGATGTTACAGGAATAGAAGAAATCTTGATAACTCTCTCAGGACCAAAATCTGGAGTGGTGAGAGCATCGTTTCATCCTTTCCCACTCACAGTTCACACTGATGTAGCCATGCCAAGTAGCATTCTCTTCCCTTGCAGATGCTCCCTTCCTGCTGTGCCCAAGTCTGCAGTCTCAGCATCCTCTAAGTGAGGCCTGGAAGAAAGGAGCACAGTGATGAGGAGCACCAGGGACCAGGTCTGCCCAGTGCAGCATCATTTGTGAAGGAATATGAGGAGGCTGGGCAAAGCGTGAAGGATGACCTGCTTTCTGTCTTTCAGAAAGTAGATCTGGAAAACAGATTGGGAGATGTAAGAGGAGAAATATGAGAACCAGGTGATTTATGTGTATGTACACATGAGAGAATGAGAAACAAAGCTTTGAAATGGCAATTGGTTTGGGTTTTTTATTGATCATAAACTGAAACTCCAAGCTATAATTAATAACCTGAGCCTGGACCTTACCCATTGCACAGAGTTGCTAACAGAACTCCATAAAACATCTTGCGAGGCAGTAACTAGTCATAAATTCTGTGGAGTTTATGATTTCCAGCATGTTATTAACTTTCTATAAAGATGGTCCATTGTTATAAAACATGGCAGCAAACATGGCCATGAAATGATGCTTGGAAACCTCTTTTCCAGAAACTGTTGCCATTTTTTGTGTGGCCTTTTAAGGGTTTCTGTGGCCTATTTTCCCACCTTTCCTTTTGTTCTTGAGAAAAAATAAGTCCTGTCACCCTATGTAAAATTATGTTAAAAGACCATTAATTCTGGTTGAATTTCTGGATTTATGTCACAATTCAGACTTTTTGCTTTGGAGATTATACCCATGGCTGAAAATTCAGATGTGGGCTTGGGGCTGATTTGGACTGTGTCCACATATTGCAATGTTTTGATTTTGGGGGTGGGGGTTTTTTACAGAAAATTCTCCTGTCTTGACACCCCTAAAAAGGAGGCAAAAGCACCCAAGTGCTTTTATCTCTTCTCTTACACATGAATTCAACTCTAATATAATAATTTTCATTTTGAAATACACTAATGCCATTTTAATCATTTATGGAGCAACTATCATAACACAAAGGAAAGAATGAAATGGAGTATTCCTGGCTGCAGAGACAGATATCATTATTCAAGGGTAGAAGCATGTGAAAGGGTAAAGGGGGTTTAAAGAGATACTCTTTTGTTGTACTTAACACTGATAAATGACATACAAGTCAGGATAACAGGGCAGAGCTCCTGTCACAGAGACAATGATAAATGTGGAGGCTGGGACAGAAAGGTCCACTAAACAGAAATCTGTATATGACACGTTGTACATTTGATAGACTTGTCTGCGTGGTCTGACTAAGCCACAAAGCATTCTTCTTGGCTGAAATTATGGCCCTGGAGCACATCTTAAACAGTCACTGAGCTGATGTTTGTTTTCCCACTTTTGTATGGCAGCAAAGATCAATTCCCCTTAATCAGTGTAACACACAGGGCTAAAAACAGGGAGGAAAAATGTTCTCATACAAATACAATTGATATCTCTTTCAGGCTAATCATTGTATAATATGAAACAAAAAGCAGGCAGACCTCTTTATGATTGCTGCTGTCTCAAAATAAAACAACACTATCCAACCAAACAAAAACCAAACCCTCCATTTTAAAACATCTGTTCATCAAAAGATTAATTTAAGAGAAAATGTCCCCAACTATTTCTTATTTACAAACAACCCAGAATGTCTGTGATTCATGCATTAAGCTTTCTACATGTCATGCTCCCAAGCAACATGACCTGTACTTCTCAAATGTCCTCGGTGTCAAAGATGAAGATAGAGTGGAGACGGCCAGAAAAGGCATTCATGTCCTCAAAAAGCAATTTGAACAGTCCACAAAAGGAAAAAAAAAAAAAAAAAAGCCAAGAATACACTCGCGTAACATTCACTGTACCCTCTTAAGAGATGACTAAGGCCTGTGCTTTCAGCAGGAGCAGCATGCATGAAGGGATAAGTGTGATATCAGGTAAGAACACAAAGGAAGATTGAATGAAAGTAATTCAGCAAGATTGGTGGCAGATTAGAGGCTGTGATGGTCAGTCCCTTTTTTCATTCCTTTAAGCACACAGGCATTTTTCCTGGCATACACTGCCAGTCTCACTGAGCACTGTGAGTCTGATGGTGTGGTGGAGAATTGTCAAGTCCTAGGTGGAAACACTTTCTCTGTTACAGTAGGTTATGAACATAGTGAATGTTATCTCCTAACTTAGGTGAAGCTACTGTATATATATATATATATATATACACAGTACCAATATGTGGGTACCAATATGTGATGACATGGTCTTGCAAAGATGAGTCACAAAGGCAGCACTGAAACCTGAATTTCAGAGATATCCAGGTTCATATCTACAAGTGCTGGCACCTGAGCATCAGCTAAGAGCCACTGGCTGCTTTTGTCCCTTCCCACCTCCAGTGTAGTCCCAGGGAGTGACATACCAAGCGCACACCTGCACTCCAAACTGCAGTCACCTAACAAATTTAGAACTAGGAAAGCAGGTGGCACAGAGCCGAGTCCCCCTCCACATTGCTGTGCAAAGGAGACAGAGACAGCAGTGCAGGAATCCTGTGTAGTTCTCTGCTGAAAACCCCTTTCTTCGAGAGTCTGCTGGGACTGTGGGAGGGACCAGTGATAGCACCATCAGAAATGCTTTGTAGGGAAAAAACCCTGGAGGCCTTCCACATAGATGACTTCATTTTACAAGCACTCAGTAAATTCAGGAATAGCTTCTCTACCTGTTCTGTGAAGGAGAGGGGACAAGAACCATCTCTACATCCATGCAATCAAGGAAAAAATCCCAGGAAAGGATCCCTGCAAGGGTGACCAACACCAAGCCCTTCTTAAGTTACTGATGTGGGAAGTATAAGATCCACACATTTTAACACAGTAGGGCCAGGCAGCTGGGTGTCCACAGTGAAGATGCAAATTTGAGGGGAATCTTAAGAAGAAAGAAGCTCCTTAAGTGCATTCTGATGTGTTTGGGACCACCTCTTTATAGACACTACATTTGACATTACTATAACACTACATCAACACCATGCTGAGCGACTGACTGCCTCATCTGAGGTCCTCTCAGGTCCTTTTGCCTCCAGATCTGATTTGTCCTCCACACACTAGGAAAAAATGGGAGGGAAGAGAGTACTTGTTTTTAATGCGACTTTCCTCCTCACTGCAGCACAGTCAGACTAGCTCCTTCAGCAAGAAGGTCTTGTTTACCTCCTTGTGTTTCACGTGTGTGCTGGCAGGTTCTGCACTGTCAGCACTGCAGAGACAGTAACAAGGGCCCATACATGTCCAAAATGGCCTGCAAAATATCCAGGCAAATGGACAAAGATCCTTCAAAGCATCCCTTTCCATAACGTGTTGCCTTGGCACTGCAGCTAAAACCGTTTCAGTTTAAATAGATTGATTTGGGGAGGAAACAGGGAGAAGGAAGGAAAATAATATGCTATCCCACACATGCTGCTTGCTTTCTTGTTTACCCCTTGTAATGTGGGTAAGAGAAGTTAGCAACGTGATACAGAAATCTCCTGTGAGCTCCTGGAATCAAGCAGCGCTTTAAAATAACAGACCTCACAGTCATGGTTTTAAAACCGTGCTACAAGGCTTTCTCCAACTAAACTGCATTTCCACTGCTGAGTTTATGTATTGATTTCGGGGTAGAAAAGTTGGAACTTTAGGATGCAAAGAGAGAAATAAGCTACTTTTTTATTTTTTTTTTCTATTACAGGACCTCTTTTGCTATTAAAAAAAAAAAAAGAAGAAAATAAGAAGAAATCTATTAAATGTTAGCTTTGGGTTGTGTACATCTTGGGGTTTTTTTCTGTTTTAGTCCTGCAAAATTTTGACAAGAGCTAAAATAAACTCTAGGGGGACTTTTTGAAGAAGACAAGTCTATTCAATGCAATGTAAAATGCAAATTAAATATTTGTTCAGTGGTTAGTCATTCCTCAGAGACTAAAAGAAATTCTTCATCACAACCTCTACGCTGACCTTCACGTCAAATGAGAAAGTTTTTGTGTTTATGTGGAACCGCATCCATTGTCCCTACAAGCAATTGTAAAGAAGAAATGAACATTTTACAGCACTTGCAATTTGTTTGAAGGATCATTTTGTGAGATATCTGCTCGCTGAAGACTACAATTTACCTTTTTACAATTTCATTTAATGATCTGACATTTGAGACACTTCCTAATTAATTCTGTCTCTGCCTAAGCCAGCTGTGATAAATATAACCTGCGCATACAGGATTACATTGTCACTTTTGGAAAATACAGCCAGTAAGAAAAAAGTGAAGCTTCCAATGATAGACAATGAAACTCTTATGGTTAATGTGGGGTAGCTACTCCATTAGCTATTGTGAAGAGCTGCACCGAGTGGGGGGGGCGGAGCGTAAGCTGCTTAGTGCTTTGAAGGACATATTTCATCATTAAAAAATTGGGTTTAGCATGTAAAAACATATTTCAGAGTCTGGCACTTGCAAAATGTCTGTTTATAAAAAGTTTGCTAGCCAAAATAGTTCCTGTATGGAGCACATCCGTACGGATTGTGAGTCAATCCAGCAGGAACGTGGCATGTGCTGTCCCCTCTATAAACCAGGCGAGACAGAGCTTGAGCTCATTGCTGAGTAGACCAGAGGATACTATGGTTAAAGGCATGCTGCAAAAACAGTCTCCTGAAAATCAGTGATGGGTTTGTTTTTAAAATGGCTTTGTAAGGAGCAGCTGTGACAACTGTTGATACAATTTAGTGAGACCTCTGGACCACCAGGCAAAGCAGACTCTTGATTAACTGTGTACAGCTAGTCGTGGAGCTTGCTTATTCATCAGCAAATGAAAATAGCATGTTTGAATCTGAGGAACTCTCCTGGATGCTGCCTTAAAATTATGCACTGCTAGTTCACACCTTCTTGCATCCTTACTTCCAGGCAAACATTCCAAGATTTATTTTTTCCCTCTTTCTGTGAAGTAAATTAAAGCAAGGATGTGAAAGGGCAGTTTTGCATGCCACAAAAGTTTGGGAGGTTCCAAAGGGTACAAAACTCTAGAGTAAGATTATACCAGATCTTGAACTGTTTGTTATTTGCTATATAGCAGGTCATGCTGTGGACAGAATAATAATTGTAACAACTGGAATAGGTCTAATTACACTAAATTTCTGTTTCTATGGTGACTTTAATAAATATTCTTTTCAAGATAAATTTAGATTCTCAGGAACATAAATGTTTCCTGCCTTCTGTTTCAGACAAAAATAGAAAGATATTTGCAGAGAGATATGTTTTAGACACATTTGGTACATCTTCCACAGACTGCTGCTTTCTTAAGTGTCTATTTTTTACAGAAAAGTAGTGGATAGCCATAAATATTTGTTTATTTAGCTTAGGGGGATTTTAAAAAGTGTGGCTTGGCAAGAGTCAGTAACAGTAAACTTGATGTGGGAAAGGGAAATTCTGCAGCTCCCAAGGACTCGATGCGAGACAGTTTCAGCTTTGATATGGCCATCACTGCTGAAAACCTGCAGTGACAGAAAGAACAACCTGACCATCAGAGATGACTTGGATGCCTGCATGTGTCTGATGGCTCAGATTTGTGCTATGGTTGTGGCTGGCCTGATCTGGCAGGCTCTGTGTGAGTGGCCTCACTTCAGCAAAGGCAGCTCTGCAGGTTGAGTTTTGCAGGACCAGGTCTTACTCCCACCGTGAAGGTTCGGCCCACATTGACATCAGCATTTTCTCCATTCTCTTTCTCTAGCGTCTATAGAACTCGACGTTAGGTCGTGTTAGGCCTTTGATTTTAAACCAGAAATAACTTGCAACCAGAAAAATAACACTAACGCTTGGAGTCTTCAGCCAGGAGGAAGCAAAAGGGGACGAGACTGGAAGCGCTGCAGCTGGCCGCGGCTGGGTTTAGTTTTGTAGCGGAGGTGTCCCTCCAGTGGCTACTCCGAGAAATGCAGCACTCGGGAAAGGTGCTTCGTACTGCTGGCTGCAAGAAGGTGCTCTCACGTCTCCTAAAGCTAGCAACGTGCCTTATTACCTTAGAAAAAATGACGGTGAATTAGGCAAAATGCCATCAACACTCATTGCTCCTAAAGGAGTTCACGACAGCCGAGCAACAGGAAATTTAGTAGCTCTTTCTCTTGAACGAAAAAGAGTTTATTTATCCTTGCCATGTGTTTATGTCTTCTCTAGGGTAACAATGTGATTCTTACCCTAAAGAGCTCATAATAAAAATGCAAGAAAAAAAAATTATATATACAGGAAATGGTGAAGAAATATATTATTTAGTAAAATATACTATTGTAGTCTGTCAGTGTCAAAGGTGGGGGTTTTCCCCCCTCAAGCTTTACGGCAAAGGAGAATTTAAATAAGAGCTTTGAAGGCAGGTAGTGATGTAGCTTTGAGACTCTTTTCAAGATGCTTCTCCCACGCCTGGGGACCTGATGGAAGAAAGCGTATAGGTTCTTTTTGGAAAATTTAACAACAGGATGATGGCATCCTGGCAGGGAATAACTCCTCACAGGTAATGAAAGCTGATGCAGAGGGGAGGGAACCAGACAAGCTGTGCCCAGAGAGCCAAGGCAAGAAGGTTACATTCAATGTTATTTGAGAATAAGGTGTCAGTATAGAAAAAGAAATGTGAGATGTGATGCAGACTAGAGAATGACCTTCAATAACCCATGGTAAGAGCAGGGTAGGATTTAATTTCTCAAGGGCAGCTGAAAGGAATCTGCAAGGATCTAGGTATGAAACACTTGGTGTCTGGAGATTTACTGGTGTGCATTGCCAGGAAGGATTGGCTGTTAGAGAAGTCAGAAATCAAGAACCATTGAGATTTCAGTAATTACAGCTCAGCTAAGTCCTGGCTAATATGATGGCCAGGTTGTAAGCCTCAGTGACAGGCAGAAAAGTATTATCACCTACCATGATTAGGAAAGGATGTAGAAAGGAGGAGGAACTATCAGGAGGCAAGATTAAAACCTGAACAATAATCAACTGGCCTCTCACAAAGATGTGCTGGGAGTTTAGTCAGGACAAGAGAGGCAGGATTCTGCCCCTGCTTAGGACATGAAAGTCAGGGTGTCTGATGTTTAAGTCAATGTCAGTCTGACCACTGGAGCCCAGAGGTTAAGTCAGCTGGCCAAAGGTAGGTCAGTGCTTTAGGATGAGCTCAAGTATTCCTCAGGGTCAATGGCTCACACTGACTAGAACTCCACTGTCTGTGGTAAGTACTTTGAAAACAGGCTTCCTGGAAGATGTTCCCTACAAGTGCTTGCCACCCAAAGAATCCAGTAAGTAGGGAGCTGCCAGCAGTGAGAGACTATTGGACCTGGGGAATCAAGGCAAATAATGCCCCAGAGAGAGGTGGAAGGTGAGCTGGAAAAAGGATCAAATGGACATGTAAGAGGAGAATCAGTAGAGGACAATAGATGTATCAGGATGTATTTAATATTTAAATATATGGTTCTAGACCAGCAGAGCTTTGGCTATCAGAGGTATTGAAGATTTGTTTACCGTTTTAGTTTTATTTAGCCTGGGTAAGGATTTTTTTAATCCTAGGTAGCTTCTTTGAATGGTAGCTTCTTTGAATGGTAGCTTTTTTCTTTGTCTATCTAATGTATTAGATTTTAAATGGACATTTTAAGCTAGAGACAGTCTGTTCTCATCACAGTCTGACACATCACTGGGCAGGTGGGAGAAATTTTGCCCACAGTTTGGCAAAGTACATTTTATGTAATATGTAATAGAAAGATTGGTCCCTCCTAGAGCTGGGAAACAATTCACACACTTAAAAACATCTAACCATTGAACTTGTTCCTAATCAGGATCACATATAACTACTCATTTAAATACTATGAGGACCATAAGTCTTTTCCTCGGTCACACAGACTTCAACAGCACCTGAATTTTTTAGCATTTAATATTAAAATCTAAGTGTTATGATCTTTATTTTTCGATGCAGTTTGACTTTGCTATAGAGCTGCATAATTCTCTGCCATATCTGGAATGACATTTGCCATGGACTTCAGCCAATAAGTTTGTGAAAGTTTTTCTTGTTTCCTAGAAACCTTCCCTAACATCCCACCCTGCCTGAAGTTTAGACAATGACACATCTCAGCGTCACATACTTCCCATGCCTCAGTTCTGAAAGGGTTTTTCCCCTCTGCATATGAAGAAGAGCTGACATAGCCTAGATTGGCTTTTGAAACATTCTTGGAATAGCTGAGATGCTCTGTGTTTAAGAGAAATATTTACTTTACCATTCACAGCCAAGGGCAGCTGGCCTGGCTCAGCACCCACTGACTCTATCAGGAGTTGGTTCAGGCTGGCAGGAGCTGCTCTCAGCCCATCTGCACATACATGACCAAAGAAAATTGTAAACCTCAGAAGTGGAGGAATTGTGCTACCAGGAAAGAAAAAAAAAAAAATAATAAGAGCTTAGATAGATAACACGAAATGAATGATGTTCAGCCTGCAATTTTAAGAGGATTTATGTTCACCCAGGCCTTAAATGGTTTAGAGAACCACTGAAATGCAGATCTGGGCCTCAGTCCAGTGCTCCCTGTGAACAGAAGAGACACAGATCAATATCACCAAGCACCAGACTCCAACTTAAGAGACCCAAGCAGTGGATAAGCAGCCCCCATGGCAACACTTCCAAAGGGAGAGAACTGAAACCAAAGGAATTGAAATCAGAAAACGTACTGTCCTACTGTTAAAAAAACCCTCAATCCACAGTGTAATAAACTGCTCCATAAAAATATTCCTCGGGCTCTGTCTCCATATAGACAAGTCCTCCAGCACTTCCTCAGGCTATCAGAGATATTTCCAGTAGACTTCCCAATTTCGAGGCTTGTTGCACTGCGTCCTGTTTGCAGAGCATCTGTTTCTTCAAAAGCAAGCAGGACTTGCTCCTGCTGATGCTATCCCTTTCACACGTAAAATATCACAGGTAGAACAACTACAAACAGTTGTGATATATGATATATCGTAAACTATAATAGCAGTGTGTCTCTCCAGCCCAGGAGGGTTATTTAATTCATCAGGTTTAATGAGTGTTCAAGCAGTTTATGGCATGTACTGATTCCTACCATCTAAATGCAGCTGTCATTAATATCAGATCAATCTTTCTAAGCCAGAAGCTGTACTCGCACACAAAACAAGGCTATCAGTGCTACACCAAGGACTCATGTTTCACGAATAAATTCAACTGGGATTTTAGGTTAGTGGCTTTAAGTAAAATTATTCTACACTAACAGTGAGTTTCACACTTTCTGATGTTAGTTCTGCTCCTGTGCTGGGTCAGGAGGAAGGTGCTGAGATCGTGCAAAGATTAACTAGCTCCCATGAGAAGCCGAGCAGACAGATTGGTATTTGGGGGTATCACGCTAACAATGATTTCATTCCCAGTCTGTGAAATCTGTAACCCATACTTAGCAATAAAGCCTACACAGAATAAGTATTGCAAGTAAAGAGAAGAGACAACATGAGACTTGAGTTAATAATACAGTGGTTTGCAGCCAGGGAGTCAAGGTCAAAGAGTAAGGTGATAGCAAAATCAGCAGCCATTATTTTTGTGTGCCCATGTCTCACCCACAGCCATACCTTGTGTTGAAAGAGCCATGTACATATATGTCATGAGCAGACTGCTAAGAGCTTCTTCCTGTGCTCCAAAAGTAGGCTATAAAGAATAAAAGACAGTTGGGAACGAGCAAATATCTGTTTTTCTAAGTTTTTAAAATATGAACTTTTCCAGAGAGGTGAGGGAGCAAAATATTCCCCTGGCATCAGAATTATTCCTCTGAAATAATTCCAGGCTATGAAGAATTTTAAAACAGGGAAATGAGGCAGAGTAGGGATTATGCTCATCTAGAATACAACATGTATGTTCATTTTTGAAGCTTATCAACAGCACCAGTTGCAATAAAATGTCTGAAGCTAAATGTATAAATGGGTAAAAATATGGAACCCATTTTCACCACATATTGAGCAAGAAATTCTTTACTACAGCTAGCCTTGATAAGCTCATATGCAGATCAACAGTATCCTTGAATACTAGTTAATAATAATATCCATACACTGAAGCAATTCTTTTGCCACAGGGTGTGATGCAGATTCAGACTGGTTTGATGTCATAGGTTCAGAATAAATTCTCTATTTTAACCTGGTACCTGGAAGAACACATTTAAGAAGAGTACCAGAGCAATGAGGTGACATTGCTAGAGCTGAAGACTGTACAGCAGTAATACATTCAATCCCTTCCCCTCAATGTTTAGAGACAGCTACACACTCAAGCGAAGGTGCAGGTTGAAAACTTGATATCTCAGTGGGAAAAACCTAGTTTTAATAAAGGATCATTTACACAAACCCCAGTAATAATTAGCCCAGTTTCTGTTACTTGTAAGTACAGTCACATCATTCTGCAGAGTGGCAGCCAAGCACAGTGCATCTAGCGTGGGGCAAACAAGTTTGTTCCATGTTCTCATAGCAGAGGCTGTGCTAATGTGAGTATGTTCAGGGCATGCCTGGTATTTTTGGAAGCCGGAGCAGATTCAAAATAGCTGAGTGATGATGTGTCTGGGATCAGGAACGCAGGTCAGAGAGAATTAGGAGGCAAGATTTTTTGTAGTGTAGCTGCTTCCAGGTCTCCTGCATCAGGCAGCATCCAGGACCCTTCATCACCAGCTATGTCCTTTCCTTCTCACAGCCAGGCCATCTCACTGTCATGTTCAGCACTGAGGGCCATGGGTCTTTGCAGACCTAACCAAAGG
>VWYK01061083.1:577-36712 GCA_013399775.1 Semnornis frantzii | reverse complement strand
AATGTTTCACACTGCTTTTGAGGTCACTGTACAAAGCAAAGCAGTCCTGTAGTTGTTAAAGTTCATAGACCTAGGACATAGGCACCAGTCCTGCTGGGAAGACATTACCTTAGGAATGCACTGTGAATATTTTTCTTCCAGTCTTTGCCACAGCTGGAAATGGAGGATAAAATAGAACCTGGAAGTCCACCACTTTCTGTTTAAGCTGCTGTAAAAATCCAGTCCAGTGTGTTTGATAGGAGATAGCCTAATCCTCTTCTTGCTTGAGTGGTCTCTCCAATTTCTGCTGCAAAGCCGAAAAGTCTCTTTGGGTTTATGGTGAGGGATGTCTTTTTAGACCTTTTTTTTTCTTTTGCTCTATGGATTTTACCCCAGGGGAAATCACTCAGATGTTTTTCTACAAGCAATAGTTTCTTATTTATTTAGCTAAGCTATCTAATTCCATTAAAGGTAGCTGTCTGGGGTGGGGGTGGGGGGGAGGCTTTTCAAATGTTCCTCCTTTTGCTCTGAATTCTTGATATCTTACGACATCTTTTACCATACTAGTTGGCTTGAATAGTTAGAGTTACATTAGGTTTGTCTAACAAGTAGGAAAATCTATTTAAACCTCTCAGAGAGGACAGTTAGAGAGTCTGTTCCTCTCCAGGCTGACTTACGTCCAGCAGGCTGGGGATGGAGCTCAAGGAAAGCTGGAAGATAGCTGGTTACATTGGTTTTGCATTAACCCGCACCTCGAAAACATGAGTACCTGCAAAATAGCAGGTTACAAATACAGATGGTAAATAACTGCAGGAATTTAACAACTTTTCCTGTGATAGACATGCAGAAATTTTCTTCTAAAACAAGGAAGTGTCTTCCTATCGTCCTATCCCAGAGTGGTGGACATCACAGTAACAGTTGGATAAAGAGTTGTAGGGTGAATTATGCCAAGGGGCAGGAATGTGCTGTTCCTCCAAATGCCATTCAAGCTGCTGAATTCTGTTTTCTCTTGACAAACATAAGGTAAACTAATGACATTACTTTGCAGATAGCTGTGGATGGAAGTGAAATAAAACCTCTTATCTCTGGCACAGCCCTCGGATAGGGCTGTGATTATACAAACACTTACACTGCAAACACAATTAAGTAGAATGAGGGGGAATGCAACAAAGGCCACAGGCAGAAGGGCACCTAGTAGATGTCCCCCATCTCCAGTTTTGGTGTGCCTAGATTTCAGGGAAGGACAAATGTGCAGTCTCAGTGTTGGTGGTGAAGGAGTGCACTCTCTAGGGTTGAATTTCATTTTTATAAGTTACAAGGCTGTTTAATCTGCATCGCTCTACGATTCTCTGTGTGCTTGCCTTGTGAAACAGCATGATCGAGTTCCTAGCCTGAAGAATTAATGAGTTCAATGGATTGAATGAAGTGCAAGAGAAATGGATTAAATTACCTTATTTTACAAGTGGGGAACAGTGAGATAGGTTGACATAACCATTTTAAGATTGACTCAGTAAGGCAGGAGCAGAGTCCAGAACTGCATGCAGATCCTCTAAGTCATGGACTCTCTAAGTCAGCTACTCTATTTAACCATGAAAGCTACCTTCTCAAACACAGACTTATGGTTGTAATGTGACCATTCATCATAAATCAAACCACTTCCTGCCTCCAGCTTACTCTCACACCAGCAAATTTCCAGCTTTGAATTGCATATCTGTAAGGGGTGATTCCTCCAGCAAAAATTGTGCTTCAGCAGCCCCAAATGCTCACAAACCACAGACAACCAGAAGGAGTCTAAAGGAAGGAAGCATAACAGATTTTCTCACAAAGCTGATAAGTTAGGTTAATGTGCTAGGAAATTGAGCTGTATCAAAAATAAGGATGAGGTAGCTTCTGAAGTAGAAAGCTCTTGGCTGATGCCAGAAAGCTGTTTTAGTGAACCTTTCAACTTGACATGAGTCAGGAGCACAACGACATCTTCCTAGGGGGAAAGCAGAGCACTGCTTTATTTATGAAGTTAGGAACTTGACAAGAGTACATTAAGCTTTGTGGAGTAAAGCTCCTTCTAGGCTCACAGAAGATAGCAGGATTTGGGGGGTTACTACATAAGTATTAGAGCTAACTCCTGACGGTGAAGTGCTCCCATTTGGAGCAATGCAAATTAGTTGTCGAGGGTTGCTTCATGGTAATGTGGCCTGATGGGATTTCTTTGGGGCTGTACTTGAAGAATGCACCATGACTTAATTCACTGATTATCAGTATATATTAGTGTGAATAGCACAGCAACTGCCAGGGTTAAATTAAAGAATGGTTAGTTCCATTCAGAAAAGCCTTGTATGCTTCACAAGGTTTAATTTATATAGGAAAACCTTGGAGCTTCTGTGGTGGAAGAGCCAAAAGGAGGACCCAGGGAACTCCAGACCTGTGAGCCTCACCTCAGTACCAGGGAAGACTATGGAGCAGTCCATCGTAGGTGGCAAGTGCAGGATAATAGCAGGATCAGGCCCTGCCAGCATGGGTTCATGAAAGACAGGTTCTGCAACAGCTTATTTGTTACATGCATGAAGCCTTAAATAGGGGCAGAATTTTACCTCAGTCTGTCTGTATTGGTATAATTAATGTATAATACCTATTCCAGTTCTTGTGCAATTATCCCAGTAAAGACACTTACCACCAGAAATGCAATGCTAAAACACAAAGTGCTGGATCCTGTACCAATTGCCAGGTGAAGACACACGAATACATCCTCTGCAGAGCAGGAGAGCAGGAAAAGCTGCACTTCCACTAAGTACATCTATGTGACAAAAATCCCAGACAGAAGGAAAGAGCCTGATATAAAAAGCAAGGTGTTTATTTTAAATTAATCTTCGAAGTACAAGAATATAGTTGTCCCCTGAGGCTTTAATTTCAGATAAGGAAGCAAAACTGTGGACTCTATTTGATAGCTCTCTATCGCTATCAAACTCTTGCAAGTCAAAGAAATAAACTGCACCAAAGTCCCTTTAACAACAGTATAATTATATTTATCAAATTCTATATAATTACAGATACCCTGGCAACTGTAGTTATGCTGTTTTACTCACCAAAACCCATTCCTTGAGAAGCAGTTGTTTGAGGAACTGTGTAAATGAAGTATCTTCTTTAAGAGCTGATGCCTGAATGAGGTAATTATGCTGGCTGTGATTAGGTGTTTCTCTGTGAGGTACCCTCTGGGTTTGACATGAGATCATAACTTCAAAACAGGCACCATTAAGTGATGGTATATGGCCTCATCTAAGGCAGCAGGTCAAATTTTCATAATATCCCCCTCTTGACTATTAAACAAAGGAGTTCCACTGGGGAAACCAGACCCAGGCTTAGATCACCCCAGTGTTGGGCACTACCTGAACATACAGGCCTGAAAAATAAAGCCTCTCCATGAAGACATCCAGAAAACTCCTGATGCCACTTTTTAAAGACTGATAAAGGCAATTCCAGTTTGCTTCAAATTCCTAGCTGCTAGTACAGAATTCATCCTCTTGGCCTAAGAAAAGTAGTGTAAAACACCTAGAAGGGTGCTTAAGGTACCCATACATATGCATGCATATGTACGGATGCATATTTATTTCTGTGGAGGAGGAAACAACTTTCAGATGTTCACTGCAGCCTGACCAGCAATCAGCCCCAAAGCAGAGCAAGAGGGCTAGCAGGAAGAGAGAGTAAAACATCACCAAAATAAAACTTCACCTGGCAGAGAACTGACTTTTTTTTAATTATTGATTAGCCTCCTCCCATCTAGCTGTGAGCAGAGCTGGCCCAGGATAGCTAAGGCCAACTAGTAGGCAGCAGACAGGATACTGCGAAAGAGCAAGAGTGAACAGAAAAATGAGAAACAGCCTCACAAGTCTCCCCAGACCTCACTAGCTCTAGCACAGCTATCAGGTGAAACCGTTCTGCTTCCCTGCAGTTAAATTGGTCCATTTTTTTCCTATCAGTATTGTGGAGGTGTAATAATAAATCCTCAGTGCTGACCGTCAGCTCTCTAGTGAGTGAAGAGAAGCGACAGCAGGTGCTTGATGGTCAGCTTGCCCTTCCTCTTCCTCTCTCCATCATCCACAACACATCCTTGCCTGCTAGCCTGCTTAACTTCACACCTACACAACTGCTTTCCGCATAGCCATCAAACCTTTAAAAAAGACAACAGATGTTTTCTTTATCATCATCTGTTAAAAAAAAAATCCTAATAAAAACTGAGATTAGAAGATCGCTCTTATAAATGAATCCACGGCACTAGGCTAGCAGCCTCCACACTCTGAAGGTAAAAGCCTTATTTCAAGAAAGCAAGCACTCTGACAGCAGGACGCAGACCACTATCGATTGCTGCTCCCATAAATCACATTTATTTTCCAAATAATAGGAAGATTAATTGTTTTCTGCCAGGCAGTGTCACCTGGTAATAGGAGCCAGTCAAAGCAACAGTAATTTTCACACCATAAAAACAGTATCAAGCCTGTTCACTGAGGAGGATGAATGCTATTGATCAGGGGAAAAACAAACTATAAAAACGGGAGACAAAAGCAAAGAAATTAAGTAATGATGTATCGGGTGTGTAATGAAAGGTCTGTTAACGTTTCCATTATTCAGCTTCCCTCCCCAGATGCCTCCTCTGAAACATTTACAACCCTGTTAGGAAACCTTCTCCTCAGACCAGGGCTGCAGGGGGTTAATGGTGCAAGCTCAACACTTAGAGGAGTTCAAACCGTAGTATAAAAATGAAGGGAAAGGTCCTACCCTGGTCTCTGTTTATTGACACAACAAAACCCCAGAGCATTTCACTGAATTGACTTTATCTGCTACAGAGAGACATTTGGCTAAAGGGACAGGGACTGCCAAAGAGCTGCCAGTCAGGAGAAGCCACAGAGTTGTGGGAGAGGAGATATGTATACCTGCCCCAAGCCTATACCATATGTGAGGGGCTAGAAATTATAGCCCAGCCCTGCTGGGTCCCCTCATACTTCAAATAAATAGCACAACAGGAACAGTTGAATATACAAATTCCTTATGCTCAAAATTTACTTAAACTTTAAAAAAAAAACAAAAAACCAACCAAACCAAAACTTTATCCATGATCCCCATAGCAGATGATGGACACCAAATATTTCCAGGCCACCCAGCTGGGTGGGTGTTTGCTAGTGCAGTTTTGGCCTCTGTCACTCACTGGATTAAACTGAGATGGACAGGGTCAGACTCTAGCCTCCTGACTTTTCCAAGTCATGCCTTCTTGTTCTCAGTTCTACAGCATCAATAGGCAATGGCAGCAGCAGCAGCATCCTCTTCAGAATGCAACCCTAAAACAAAGGCAGTCTCACAAGCTGGAGGTTAACCCTTGCTAACAAGGAACTGATTACCATTCCAGGTGGAAAGGAGGTTCTGAGGTAGTGCATTATTAGGGACTTAGAACATTGCTAAACCACAGACCTAAACTTATCTGCTAAGTAGCCTAGGAAAAACTTTGCAATCTCTGCATGAGCCAGCAGTTGTTTCATGATTGGGCTGGCGGAAACACCTATAGTTCTCTAGCTTTCTCAGCTGACACAACACAATAAAACATGATATGAAGTGACTCATTACCATCATGTTCTATCACATCCCATCTCCTAACGCAACCTGGGACTTGTGTTACACGAGCTGAATAATATTTTCCTAAGTATTCATTATTTTAAAAAAAATCTGTGGTTCCAAGGGAAGCAATTTTGTTGATTAAAAAAACACTGCCACCAAACTTGAGTCCTGCTGAGAGAGAAGCAGCCGCCAGCTCAGGTGCACCCAGAAAACCCAGTCCTGCAAGCCTCAGCAGAGCTCTCTGCTGGAGCAAGAGGCACAGTGAACAGAGGTTACCTGTCACTCGAGCCTGTGTCTGCACGGATCTGAAGCAGAACTGCAGAGCCAGACACAATCTGAGCTTGGACAGATCCTGATGCAGCCTTTTGAGGAGCCAGAGAAATGTCAGTTTTGACTTTGCTCTTTAAGAATCAGCATCTGAAGTTCTGCAGCCTCCCACCTCTCTGGATCCTCCCTACCATCACTGATGTTTCCTCATAACTAACTCCCCAAACTTTACTATCTCCCAAGTTGTCAGTGACCCTACAACCCAGTAATGAAACACTTGTGTGCAGCTATCCCCACATGAAAGATGCTGAGGGGAATAAAGTCACAGTCCAGATTGCTACAGACAGGAGACATGCATGCACATGGGACAAGAGGATGGCAGTGGAAAAGCTGTTGCGGTAGAAATCAGGGGCAGGAAGTCGTAGTGCCTGCAGGGATGTGTCACACCAGGAGCACAGTGTCTTCCCAAGGTTAATAGACCTGTCTCCTTGGTTGGCAGGGATCTTGCAGCCAGTGCTGGTTTTCCCTGGGAGCAGGTGAAGTGGCAGCTGTTACAGTAAAGCACTTCCTCCGCAGTGCATGGTGCTAGCAGCCAGGTGGAGTTACAGTTAGTGCTCACACTCTGAGGAAGGAGTGCAGCAGGAACTGTGCCTGAGTCAGGAGGTGCTTGTCCCATGAGCCATCCAGGAATGCCCCACGACACTGTTTCAGCTGAGGGGAGAGGAAGGAGGATGAAGGTGTGTGGGACCATGCTGTGGAGATACCATCACTGCCACAAGCTTATGCATTCTCATTCCAGAGCCTGGTGAGACTGAGGGCATCAAAGCCCAGTCTCAAGCCTCGTTCTGCTCTTCCTGCATCTCAGGCTTTGCAGGGCCTTTTTGTCTTTGTCAGGCTGATAACGGGGTATCAGCAGTTGCTCAAATACTGGTCATGCTTGTCTGGGCAGACACCGCAACTTCTGGTGCTGAGTGACAGCTGCTGTGTAAGAAGCTTTCCTAACTGAGAGGGTGATCAAAGGTAGGAGATAACTTTTCTGTGAGGGAGGGTTCGATATGCTGGACCTCTTGAACCATAAAAAGACTTAACTGATGTCTGGCATGAGCAAAATAAGTAAAATCATGGGCAGCTTGAAAAAGGTGAATGAGGAGATGGTGTTCAGTGTCTCTTCCAGTGTCAGGATGGAGGACGGGAGGAAATTGAATGAAGCTAGAGGAGAGAGGTTTCTAACACAGTAGTTATCTCTTTATCCAACAGAGTCAGATGGAGAATCCCTTACCATAGGACACTGGGCAGTGTTGTAGTTTAAGAGGCAACTGGACAACTCAATAGAAAAAAACATATTTGGAGCAGAAAGACCATTTCTAGATCCAGGAGCCTCAGACCCAGAGTGCCACGGCTGAGAAACATTTTGATGAGGTATAATTACATGCTTAGCCTGCTCATGTGCTCTCCCCTAGGCATCCACCATTAGTCACTATCAAAGACAGGACAGTGGGACAGGTAGCTGACAAACCATTTTTATGGGTATAAAGTGTGACTCACAGCACTGGGAAGGCTCTAGTGCTGGTTACCTCCTTGCCTTCAATCCCAAAGCTGTAAAACCCATGTTGTCACAACAGTATGGCAGGTTGTAGCTTGCATCTGCTGCCAGGATTGAGTCGTGCACCACTGGTGAGTGCTCCTTCCAGGTGTCATAGGGAGTACTAAGCAAATGCTTCCCAATGTCTCCTTAGAGCCCCTTCTATTTCTGAGCTCTGTCCATGCAGATCCATCCAAGTAAGGATTTTTAACTTACCTCTTGCTCTCATGTAGCAATACACAACCAGCACTGCTCAGCTTAACATATTAGACCTTCGAAAGACTTCAAAATCCACACAGTGTTTTAACCAAATATATTGAAGAGGTCTGTTGGCATACTGTGCATAATGTGAGCTAAGTTTGGACTTAATGGAGCAGGAGTGCAGATGAAGAGAACTGAGATTTGAAATGCAGGAACATCCTGCACCTGAACATCCCAGGAATAAAGCCCTGTGCAACTGGCACACAAAACAAAGGAAAACAACATGGGAATAAACACAGTTCTGCATATACAGAATAAAACAACAGTCAACAGGGGAACAAGCTAATCCCACCACCTGATAGGCACCAGTTTGGTGGCACACATCTAGGAGCATTCCTGAAGTAGGTATGAGTCACATGTTTCAGGTGTGGTTGGGAAAATGGGCACTTCACTGCTTCCCCAACGAATACTGCACATTTTCTGAGCCTACTCTTTTCAAAAGAAGCATCTTTTTGCTGCGCTATTTCAAAAAATGGATGCAAGGGCTCATAAGGTGTTCCAAAATTTGGGGTAATGGTGAGTCCCCGTAAAGGCAGCCCAACTGACAGAAAAACAGAGCTTTGTGTTACCTTAGAAGCAGGATTTACAGGTCTGCAGGCTGCTGCCCACCAGCATGGAACAGAGATTGGGCAAAAGCTTGAAACTAGAAAACATTTTTCTGATTTTGACACTTACAGACCCTGAGATCATCGATTTAAGATCAGGTCTTGACAAACCTTAACTCAAAGAGCAGACTGCACATCTCCAAATGCTGTGGGGAAAAAAAACAATTGAATTTAAACCATTTTCCTAGTGGCAGCTTCTGAGTGAGGAGCAGGAACCTTTATCTGTGGGTATTTCATTTGTTACTGTGTCCACTTACCTAAAGGTAAAATTTTATTTTCAGAGGATCATTTTAATCACACTGTTACTTAACTCTGTGTGTTCTCTACCCTAATAATTTACTTTTCTCATGGGATTCTATGGGGATGGGAAACATTTTGTGTCTCTGAGCCCAGGAATCTGCTCTGTAATAAAGTCATCTTGCAGCACATATCCTAGATGATGTCAGGCCTGGATTTAAACTAGTTGTGTTTTTGTCCTCAGTTCTTCCACAGAAGTGGTGTAGGATGGTCAGGAATCTTTTTCCAACTTTCACAATAGATCTATTCACAGCCACTTAGGCCAGCATCATCTGTTATCAGCTGTGGTGTCTCACACCCACCTACATTTTTCCTGCCCCAACACATATTTAAGCAATCATATCATCAGACAGATGGATAGACTGGGATACAAAGACCTCAGATATGTGCATGTCCATACATACGTGGCAGATGCGGCACCACATCCAGGCTGTCCTGCAAGTGGCATCACCACGAGCACAGCACTACACCCTGGCTGACAGTCCTGCTCAGTCAAGCACTTAACCCTTTAGTTAAAACCCAAAAATAATCAGGCTGAGAGGGAAGGAATTAGGTGTAATGGCCATGGGCTCACATTTCTGGGCAAGCTTGGGCAGATTCTAGGTAATTATAGGAAAGATTACACCCATGGGTCCCTCATCTGGGCACTCTCGTTTCCCAGGAGTTCCTCCCTACAGGAGGCACAGGGAATAGGAACCCAGCTGCAAGGACACCAGCACCTTTCTCTTAGTATAAGGATACCCTTGGTGAGAACAGCTTCCCAAGTAATTAGAGCCTACCTTCAAGTTCTCCTAACTAATTCATGCTCTGTCTTCCTCGCTCAAACCTAACACCATGAAGAAGACATTTACTTACCAAATCTGTCTGCTGTAACTCTCCAAGACATGTTGGTGATCCAGAGCCACTGTTTCCCATGACGTGAAGCTGCTCACAGTAGAGGGACAGTCTTGGGCAGACCAGCCCTACACTGTTATCACTTCTCCTTTTGGAAAGCATGTGTGATTTCCCCAACACAAAAGGAGTGCTAATGGCTTAAAAATGACATAAGTACTGGGAGACACTTCTCCCAGTGTCCTCATTGGGATGCAATTCAAATTGTTGTGTATTGTCCAGGAAGAACGTTCCTTGCACAGCAACTCTGCAAGCTGTTTGAGGCATATGCTCCTTACAGTGAAGCTTGCAGCCAAGAAGAACCCATATTTCCCATTATCAGCCATTCGACTGCATCAACTTGCTTGTGGATTTAGCACAAGGAATAACTTGGTGTACTGGTGGAGATGCTGTGAGGGAGGACTCTTCCCCTTGTGCTCAGTCTCACTTCTAACTGAAAGTAAAGAGGAACAATTGATCCCAGATGCAGCCTGCAGTACAGTGCAAGAGGACAAAGGGTAAAGGAGAATTTTCTTTATTTTTAAATATTAGTAACACTGCACAAAACAAAAAGTGGTACTTAGGTGACAGAAACTGGTACTCAGTCTTTTTTCATATTAATCACAATTTAAGTACCCTAACAGAGCTCACATATGGCTATATGTTTGTATAGGGTTACATTGGGCAAGGTAAGCATTTGAAGCTAAACCGTTCAGAGACCAGAGACACCAGAATTTGTTACATCAACCCATACTAGAATGCAGACTTGATTTTTCTGGTTAGCTCCTTCTTTATGCCATTATGTGCATTCCTACATCTTTTAAACATCAGAGTGAGTGAGTTTCTCCAGAACCAACTTTCAATATTGCCAGGTTTAAGTCTGTTACATTGACAGCATGTTGACATGGGGAAGACATAAGAAACAAAACAAAAACATAAGCTGCTAACTCCTACCTGGAGGTTAAATAGAGGAGGCAACATACTGACAAGAAGCATGCAGGTAAATGCTTAAGGCAACGGAAGGGCTCTGTACAAACTAAAAGGTTAAGAGATGCAATGTGTCATGCACATGAGACAAGTATAGGAAGCAAGGAAGTCATCTTGCCAGAAAATACATGTTCCTTTTAAACTGAAGACATTTTTTTTCAAGCTAAAAATATTAGTCCTGCAATGAAATCAATGCAAAATGCTGTCACAGGTAAAAGTGTAAGTTCCTTGCAGAAACAGCTTGATAAAATCTTATATGGATGCTGAAAAAATGTTTGTTATCTAGAACCTACTCAGCAGAAACAAAGACCAGTTTTAAAGTAGCACTTAGATCATTTGTCTCCAGGTTCTGAAAATGAACTTTTAAAACAAGGAATGATTCCACTACATGATTCATCGGGAATCAACTATGCTCAAGGAAATCAGTAGGAGTGCTTACAGGAGACTGTCATTACACTAAGGTTTTTAAAATCAGAGGAGATCATTTCATGATACAATTTAAAATGAAGGAACATTCTAATAGCAGGGACAAACCTTTGCTGCCCAGCTTGGGGAAGAACAACAGCCATAAAAGTCACTTATTAAGCTTGCATAAATTACCCTACGAGAGCTCATGTCTTAATCCCATTCCCAATGACATGAGTGAATAGGACTCTTCTTTCAACAGGCCTGATTGTGGGTGCCAGAGTGACCCAACAAAACAGCCATTTGCACAACCCTTTATATCCTACAAAACAAACAGACACTAGACTAGAGTCATTTTAGTCCCAGGGAAGGAAGAGGTAAGAAATTCTGCTTTCCAATCTTCAAACATAACATACTTCTAACCAAGCTCAGCCTTGTTTGAATTCCCTAACCAGACTGGCAAGAAAGCCGCTCCGTGAAACTAAACCGGGTAACATAGTGCAATTTTAGTACAGTTTTAAACATGAGTCACTTCCTTGCTAGCAGTGTGAACAGTCAAAAAATATACACAAAAGAGGTGTGCTCAAATGTACCATTAAGTTGTCATTATTTATAAAGGTATTGGCATAACAGAGAAGTCCATTTTAGTAACTCCCTTTGGTTGATTTCTTCTTCTTCTGTTCCTCTCTCTGCTTCTGCTTCCTCCTCTTGCTGCCTTCTTTGTGTCCTGAGGAAACATGGCTTATAAAACACTATTCACAGCATTCATGGACTTTTCTCTCTAGCAAAAGCACACATTCTCTGAATGGTTTAAGGACTCTTAAAGAAAAGGTCTGCCTTTATAATACTTTTTTTTAAAAGTCATTGCATCCACTACATCCCCCGCTCTACTAAATAACCCTTACATAGGACAGAAAGAAAACACTGTCAATCTTTGAAGTTTGAAAAGCTCTGGAGAACTTTCAATACACTTCAAAGCCATTCAGGAAAAGCTTCAAAATTAGAGCACATGCAAAACTAGAGTAATTTTCAATACAGAAGCAATAAATAAGACTTACACAGCAGGAGCCATTTAAGTACTGGCATTTCCTGCTCACAGTAGTCAGTCACTAGGGTATTTGCATTTCCATTTTAAAACTAGGGAATGCCAAGAATCCTGAGTAAATAAGAAGGTGCTGGTGTTTACCAATAGGCATTTCATATGCAGGTCATCAGCCTGTTCATTCTTAACTATGCACCACAGGTTATACTCTACTGCAGCTCCAATGGTGCATGGAAGCATTAAGTTCAAGCAACAATTATTTCTTACAGGTTCAGTAGGCACAAACTTTTAGGCATGTGATCATCATCCCAATGGTTTCCTACCCTCCCTGCCCACCCCAAAAAAAGTGCATGAAAAACAGTTCTTGGCTGGCATCAAGTCTTTTGCTCCACACCTGCAGTAAATTGCACCTCACTAACAGACTTGCACAGTGGACTGTGCAGAACAAGCACCACATCTACCTGAGTGCACTTGCAAACCTTAAACTCAAAGCTACCAAATGATTCCCACAGGTAATCATTCTGCGATGCTCTGAGGGATCTCTTAGTTCGGCAGTGCTCTGCCACTGGGAATCAGCACAGTTCAGAGAAGGGCGCCAGCATGGAGCAGAGGAGCCCCTCCAAGCCAGCTGAGAGGCAGGGCTGGGAGGTAGAGGAACAGCTCAGAAAGGGCACAGTTCTGCCTGCTTGGAAATCTCTATTTTTTCCTCCTTTCTGTCTGCAAGCAGGTGGAGATAACCCTGACAAAACTGTGTTGCCATCATACCTGGTTCTCCATCAATTTAGCACCAACAGCAAAATTAGGATGGGAAAAGGAAGTAATGAGAGGTCAGAGGAGTATGAAGCCTTGCTGTGGCTGGTTTGCTCCTCCCAGGGGTAATTAGGGTTGTGCCTACAGCAGAAGTGCAGTTCTTCAGCTGAGATTTAAGATTTGGGCAGAAGCACGTCGTCTTTGGGCTAAAATCACTTGAGACTTTATCTCAAAGGCTTGTGCACTAGAGGAAATACACTCCCTTGTAACAAAGGGGAACTGTTCCTAGGATATCATTCTAGCTCCTACGCTGTATCAACAGCATGACTTCATCTTTTGCAATCATCTGAGTCAAGCAGCAGGATATTTATTTAGAAATTCTGCCATGAGTGACTAGCTCGGACTAAGTTAGAGTGGAAACCAGTTTTATTGTTTAAGAAGAGAAAAACTAGCAGTGCTTTGCAAAATTGCAGATGACACTGGCATTGTGCATTGTCAACAACAGGATCCCTTAGTACTTAGTTTAGTGCTGTAAAGCACACATCCCAGAAAGGCTCAAGCATCCCCTTGCTTTCCCACAGAGGCCAGTGGAGACAGAAGAGACATGCTGACTCTTGAGAATCAGTCATCTGAGGGGTGTTATTCAAAGGATTCTTCCCTTTATTGGAGGGAAAAACAGCATCATATCAGCTGATCAGTTAATTCATGCAGTAACTATGAAACGTTAACACAGATATTTGGGAAAGGATCATTAAACCCTAACAGGTTATTAGCTTCATCGCTTTGTCATTTTTCCTTCTCAAAACACCGTCAGTATTTCTATTAGGCACATCCAGGCACGACTGCATTTGATACTGTTACTTTATATAATAATACTTTTTTTTTTGTGGTTGCTGTTGGGGTTGGTTTTTTGCAACATTCCACTTTCTTCAAGCCTTTGAGATTTTGAAAGCAGTTCTAGCAACTCTTGCTTGAAAATACTGTAAGACAATGTAAATTGTGACTTCACCACATAATTCATTGTCTTACAAATGAAGCAATTTGAATGTTTAAAAAAAAAAAAAAGTGGTATGAAGATATTTAGGCATTTGACATCAAGGTCTCCTACCAGCCTCTGGAAAGATAAGGGTGAAAAGTGGAAATCTTTCAAGTGTTATCACTGACACACACAGAAACAGACTGGCCAGAGTAGGAGATAAGGCTCAGACATAGCATATCTCTGAAGAGAAAACTGCCAGGTCTTTTCTGTTTCGAGCCTGCTGTGATAAATAATTTCACTCTCAACCATATCCTTTTCTACCCCCACTGAAGAAGAAAGGATGGGTCGAACTTTGCCAGTCTGTTAGCTTCAGTGATGCTATGCTGGGTGATAACAGGCAGAAGCCTGACCCAAACAAGTGAAGCAGCTCCGAGTGAAAATAAAAACCGTCGGCTAAAGATCGAACTCTTCAGTGCTTATTTCACTCCAATGCTTCAATCAGCACTAATTGAAAGCATGTTTAGCTGCCTTGGTTATATCCTAGCCCCAAAGTCATGACAGAACAAAATCTGAATTGGGAAGCAGCAGTCTCATTGCTATTTGATTAATCTGCAGTGACCTGGTGTCCTGGTGGGCTGCCAAGCATCACGAAGCAGTCATAGAGACTTCTCATACTTAGGGCCTGGCTGCACTGGCTTCGGTTGAACAGTTCTGGTCTCTAAGAAGGGCTTTTCAAATTTCCACTGTTAGAAGTAACTGTTAGCCATCTGAAGTCTGGAAGTGCATTACATTAAGATAGAGAGTCTTAGGGAAGGGTGGAGGGACACAGGTTTCTGACAGCTTTCCTAAGTTTTGGCAATCAGAAAACAGATTGACTCAAAGGCAGACAGGTATCAGCCTAACTCGGTATGTTCTTGTTTTCGCCAGCTGCCAGGCACAGAGATGGATGAAACAAGAATCCACACCATTTAGAATTACACATGGTTTACAACCTGGATAATTCTGGTCTAAACCAAACAGCATCTGCTGACCTGCTTTTCCCATTTCATCCATTCTTCTACTTCCAAAACAACCGTAAGGAGCACAGAGGCTATTCCAGCTTTCAGAAAGCTGAAGGTTGAAACCAACTTCCAACAATCCCTCAACCACTCAGCAAGGACCAAAAGAAATCCTCTCTGCTTCATCCCAGGTTGTCTTTTCTTCTGGCTTTCTAGTACTTTGCCATCTGCACCACCCTAAGGCACAGGTTTGTAGTCACTGGCTATGAACAGTCTTGGGTGATGAGAGAGAGGTGTGCATGTCAAGGGGCTGATCCAAAGAGACCAGTGTCCCATGGAAACCACTCCTACCCGAGCTATCTGTAGTATCCTACTTCCTCCTGACCTGCCTGACATATGCCTGTTCTACCAAGGTATACAAAGCAGCCACAGGTCTGCTCCACCTTCCTTCTGCCAGCACAAAGGAGTGTAGGAGTCAGCAGAAGGAAACAAGTTCTCCAGTCACGACTGATGATTAACACACAGCATTGTTGCTCTGTCGCTTCTTGACACACATCAGTCAGTAACAAAAGCCACAGCCTAATTTTTATAAATCTCCAGCAAGTGATGGCTCTGGTGGAGCCTCTTTCCACCTTCAGGCTCTGAGGCACTGGAGTTGGGAGTGATTCATGCTTTCTGCTTGAGTCCCAAAGAAAAAGGTTTTCAAGATTACTAACTTTTGGGTGCCATTACTACCTTTTTGTAGCCATTCTTTTGCCCTCCTTCAAACCATGAGAGCAGCCATGGTTCCAGCACCCACGCAGAGCTTTAACAGGGCACATGTGGATTGGGTTTTGTAGTGGACGTCCCAATTTTCTGCTCTTAGAAATCTCTCTCTAGTCAAAACAAACTGATATTTCAAAAGTAGCTAACCTCTGAGTTTCAGCCACTATCTTATTTCAGGCCACATTTGCATACACCATTATAAGGATTTGCCCCAGATCACAGCTTCATTAAGATTTCATGTGTGACTCAAGTTACAATTACAGCTTTACACTGTACTTTCACATTGCCTCCTTCCAGCCCTAGCCACTGCCCGACACACACTGCAATCTGACCTATTAATTCTCTCACCGCATCTTCAGCTCTCATCCACAGCTCCTGCCCATGCCACAGAGCAGTGAAGACAGAACTCGCCTTTACATGAAGACCTGAGGTGACAAACATCCCACCCTGTCTAGGTATGTTGCTCCACTGTCTAATTACCCACACTGTCAAGGGGCGAGTTCTCCAGTTTCACTGGCCAACCCAGTGATGTAATCCCAACTTTGATGTTTTAGGGGACTGGAAAGCTCTAACGACTCAGTCCTTCCTTCATGCTTGCTCAGCATACTAATGTCAGTACCAATTCTGCTAGAACTGCTACAAGAACATACCAAGCCAGATAGAACCTGCTTGCCTGCCATTAATTAAGGCAATAGTACTACTGAATAAAGTCCAAGATTTTACTCCCGCATGGCAAGCAAAAGCTTGCAAGGCTGTGCAGCCCTGGAAGCCCTTCCATGTGCAACCCAACCACCTTCTTTGGGAAGCAAATAGTAGTGGGATGCTCTTGTACCAGCAGCCAAAAATCCATGCATGAAGACAGCTCTGGCTAAGCCAGGGAACGACCAGCCAGTTTCCAAATCCACCAACCACTCTTCCCACCCTTGGTTTGCAGAAGAGTGTGGTTCTTACCCTGCCCCACTTGCACACAGCTACAGCCAGGGGATGTGGGGCAAAGGGAGCATAAACTCACTCCCACCTCCATGCCTCCATCATTCCTCACGTACTAGATTTCCACAGAAAAGAGTGGCTTTGCTTTCTGTTCTCTTTCCATCACATGCCCAGATACAAGTATGTGAGTGAATTATAAATCAATCAGTTTGGATAACCAAGCATATTGATGTTAGTCATTAGTAAAGTGTAATTCAGGAAGCTGTGTGTTGGTAAAAAGGAGACTGCATTAAAGGTAAATAAAGTAAAAATAGCTCAACTGTCCACAGAGGAATCTGTGGCAGAGAAGGATCAAGATTAGTTAAGCTATATCTTTTAACGTGGTTTCCTCTTCAGGGGTGCCAGTGGATGAAAAAGTAGCCAAAAATGAGTTATTAATGGTTTAAGTTGTGAGTTAATAGAAGGCATTTCATTCAGAAGGAAGAGCAAACCTTGCAATATTATCTTTCAAATAAGGATCTTTCGTATCATGTATTCTCAGTATTTTAACCATTAATCATTTCAACCATTCTTCCTACAGAAACATCCAAATTCTCAAACCCAGAGTAGTTTTTTTCCAGGGATAGTTACTGTGTCTGCTGCTAATGGCTGCAAGCCCTTGGCCTCTGTTGGCATTAAGGCCACTTTGACACAGCTTGGCTACCACCAGTCAATCATACACCATGTGATTGTGGAGCACATTACTGACAGTATCTGAATCTTAGTTTAAAAGTATTTGCTTGGAGCTAGAGAACTGTTTTGAGATATGCAGTAACTTCAGAGCACAAGAGGTGGAGTTTATTCTAAAAGGCCATTATGAAACCAGGAACAGTACAAAACCCAGACCAATTTCTACCAAAACAGTGTCAGTGTTAGATGAAGAATCAAATTAAACTCTTAATTTCTTAAATACCCACTGTAATACCTGAAAATCCTGACTAAGGAGAAGACTAATCTCACTTCTGGGTATTGGTTGCCAATCTAAACAGGTTGGCCAACCTTCCTCCTTGGGCTCTACAGAAAGCTGGCCACTTCCAGAAGCATTCTTACCACACAAGAAAGATGAAACCTACCCCCATTTCCTTCTGATCAGGAGGACATTTATCTGAGTGTTTCCTTCACTTCAACTTGCTACAAATTTACAAATTAGCACCGAACCATTCCCATTCTGAAAGCTGGGAAAGCCATTCCACTGCAGGTGAATCATTAACAGGTGAGGATTTGCTTGAGGTGCTCTAATTGGGACAACACCTGGAACTGCCATGCAGTCTCACTGCCGAGGCCACACACCAGTGATGGCAAAACCATCAGATTCAAGGTGGAATGGTGGCCAGTTGGAGGCCATTGAACTTAACTGGTTTGCACTGCATCACAGGCTTTGGACCAAGGCAGAAAAGATGCTGCTCTTCCCCAACGCTGGTTCGTGTCAGCATGGCAGCTGTTGCAGTGATCAATGAGAAGCAAGCAGGAGCAAGTAAGTGGTCTACCGATTTACAGAGCTGCACTGGGTGAAGCCTGCTTGCAGGGCAAGGCAGATGGCAGAGGTGAACACCCATGAAGGAGAATGGCATTACTGTCCAGGGCTCGTGCACAAACTTCCCAGGGAGGGATTAAGACACTCACGTAAGTTTTTATGACTGACTCGACCAGTCCTTCAGCAGCCCTGTCCATCAGAGGAACAGTAGGCAAAATATTTAAAGCAACAGTAAAATCTTAAGTCTCACTGCAATCAGGTTCTCACCCTGAATACTTTTACGGCAACTCACAGTCTACTGGTAAATAAGACAGTTTTCTGATTGCACAAATAACATCTGGAAATTCATTTTACTTGCAAACTTGTGTATCTTGGAGCACAAATAGATTCACAGCAAAAAGTCCTAAACAATCTTAAAAGTTGCTCCAAAAATGACAAGCTGCAGGTCAAACTCAGATGCTCTTCAGAAATCACTACAAAGTAGTGTTATGATTGCAGAAGACCTGAAGCCTCTGAATGCAGAGTCAAGGTTTTGTCTGGTCAGCAGCAGACACAGGAGACAAAACCTGTAAGCCTTGCATGGGAGATTTCAGGACATCAGCCCAGAGGTTACATTCAGGTTTCTGCAGAGAAGTGTTAATTTTTTTTTATTTTTTTTTTTTTTTAAATGAAAGATTCAGCTTAGCCATCCCTAAGGAACTAAAACCTCCAGCAACTGAGCAGGAGGACATCTATCTGAGTGTTTCTGTTTTTTTCAGGCTGTCAGCCCACAGGACATCTTTAGGTCTTCCACAGAGAAGACGGTGTTAGATTTAAAGGCTCTTCAACACAGCTGACCTTGGTACAGCAAAGGGAGTACGTGAGCACATTTTGGAGTACACTGCATATTTTTCATGTGCTGTGTTTACCCTGAGGAGCCTCACATGCTTGTGCTTCCCAGCACTTCACCTAATTCAGCTCTACCTAGAAGGGCCCTTGGTTTGGAGATGTCCAACTAGAAAAGCATCTTCATGTTCAGAAAAACCTGTCCTGGCAGTCCTGGATGATCTTTGACCACAGGTTCCAATTAAATCAAGCAGTTACGAGGCCTTTGTTGTCCAAGATAGCCTCTGGACTATACTGCTGAAACATTACAGAGAGGAAACATATCAAAGGACTAATTACTTCCAAAAATAACTGGGATGATCACCACACTTCCACATTCACCTGAACATGCTCATCCTTCCATTAGGATTGAAGTGCCTAAAATTGCAGTTTCTAGAAATAACATCAAGTTGCTGAACTTCTCCTTCAACAAGGAAGCCGAGCACAATGTAAGAAAATGAAGTGCACAGTACTGTGATTAGTTCACCTCTAAAAGGCCTTCACTTTTAAGAACAAAGAGCCTTGCCACTTCAGCAGCACAACAGTATCTGCCCTGGATCTGTGACTATCCCAGGACATCTGTGAATCTAGACTACGTCAAAGCGCAGAGCTAATGCAGGATGAATGCACACAAGCTGCTATTTATTATCTACTGGGAAGCTAACATTAAGTCAACACACAGCAGCAACCTCTGGCTTGGCTTTTCAGTTTGGGCTTTTGCCTAGCTGGTGGATCCTTCTCTGCACATTTCTCATCAACATGCTTGTGCACACCTGATAAATAAAAAGGGGTCTCCAAGCTGCTTGTAACCCGGCTTCTATCTTGTTCTTCCACCTCATCACTATTATAATGATAGGCATATTTGGGGGAACTGGCAGGCTTGTGGGACTTCAGCAGGCGAGGGTTGGTCGGCTGGAAAGGCAGGGCATGTTGTCCTCTCCGTCTGCACTCCTCAGCAAAGGCTTCTTCATCTGCCTCACCTGAAAAAGCAAAGAGTGCAAGAAGAGTGAGTTGCACCCAAAATGCTTACGTTTAGCCTGAAGAAAACTTAAAACCAGGCTGGAAATTGAATGTCACGAAACACTTGGCTTGCCTTGGCTCACAGACAGTCTCATCTACTGGCTGACTTGGCAGTGTCTGGAGCAGAAAGCTCCATCAATGGCCTCTCACCACGCTTGAGTCACTCAAAAAAGCCAGCTAGATATGACAACTCTGGGGCCACTGCTTCCTTTTTCCCCAAAAGGAAAAGGTGAGCAAGCCAAGCACATGGTTCTGGACAGTATCTCTGTCTTGTGCAGAGCATGTCATCTCATTCCACCCCACCTGTGCTGTCTGCTTAGGAAGGGTTGGCCCTGCTCAAGGAAAGGCTATAGCAAAAGGAGGCAAAAATACCCAAGCTGGCTACAGGGATGGTGGGAGAAAAACAAAGCCAGTGTGGGTTCAGAGAGTCTGGATGTTGAACATCCATAACTGGAAGGGTAGTAGAGAAGTGTGAAGGATCACACAAAGACGGGAAACTGGGTTGAAGATGTAAGAAGTGAGCACAGTCCAGGGAGCAAGGCAGGCACACACAGCAAGGGCAAATGAACACAATGGAAATAAACCCCCAACGTTTGCAGAAGTATGAAAGATGAGGTACTTGAGTCACACTCATGCTGTTTGGCAGATGAGACTTTCCCCTGCTGCAGAAACCAACAGTACCACCAACGATGCCAAGCAGAGAAATCGGCTACCATAACAAAACAAAAGAAAGAAAACCAGCAAAACCACACACTGAAAAGCCAACAGTAAGGTAACAAACACAAAAGCCAACCAAAGACATTCAACAGGGAAAACAAAAAAAAAAAAAAAAAAAAGAGGGGGGGTGAGAAGAAAGGTGTGTACCATATTTGTCTCTTAGAGGCTTTTTAAAGTTTCATTAATTCAATTACTTAAGCACTTCTAATAGAGCTGACGAAATACAGCGTCATTTTATTTGCATCAAAAGTGGTGTGTCACACTCTGGAAGTTTTTCCTGGGATGTGGCCGACATCAGCTGCCTCAGGAGGGGTGTGTGCTCTCAGTTAATGCGTGTGCTCTTAGTTCATGGCTGGAAAATGCTTTGAAGATGGAAAAAGCACCACGCATGCAGTAAGGAACAAGGAGCAGTAATGCCCGCTCGGTTGTGTGCACCAAACCACCGACACTTTCAAACACAACAGGCTGCGTTGTCTTTACCTTGTAATCCCACATGGGGAGATACTTCTGAGGGCATGAGGAAAAGGAGGTAAGGTGTGTTTAAAAAGTCATTTCACAGGGTAATGTGGCACCCAGGGCCTCACTGGGAAAGAGGATTCCGAGACGTGCCTCGCATTGTCCCACCGTGTATTTGAGCAACAGATGTGCACGGATATTATGCAGAGGGCCCTTTGTCCCTGGTGATGAAATGCCCATTGCCCTCCCCCACCCAACACTCATGCTTTCTCACCCTGGAGTCTCCTGCACTTCTGAAGGCACAAGCAAACAAAACAAAAGCACAAGTGATGGTAACCCCAAGGCCTTCTGCACTTAGGCACTGCCTGCATCACACCACCATCAAACTCCGTGTGCACGATTCACCCTGGAGTAGGAGAGGGCTAGCAAGATGATTTCTTTCCCCTCACAGGGGTCACAGCACATCAGCTACAAGAGGTGATGGGGAAGGAAAAGCTCAGATGCAGACCTGCCAGGATTCCCCACAAGATGCTGTGAGATTTTACACACTACAGGAAGAGCACTGCAGCATGCATAGGTCTGACAATGTCAGACCTTTGAAGATTAAGTCTATTAAACACCAGGAGTTAAAAAAAACCCAAAACACAGCAGATCTATGGACACCAGCTGCACATACAAAACCCAGAGAGGAGAGTTCACTTCCTAACAAACTACAGGGCACCAGCAGCAGGAGTTCCCTCTCCTCCCAGAGAAACACAAGCTGCCTGCCTGCCTTTGTGAATAACCCAAATAACTAACTCCTAACTATGCTAGGGATTGACCTCAACATCTCCAGTCCAATTCAGCTGCTGTGGAAGGCATGGTTAAACACTGGGAGAATCTTGCTCCTCCCTGGTGACATACCCACAGCAGCATTGAGTGCTGGCCCTCTTACACCTCCAGAAAAACAATGTGTACTTGTTTCTTGGTTGTCCAAGCCTGCTTCTATCTGTCCCTTGCCCCACAGCCCTCAGGTTGCTGCTCCCCATCACTACACTGACAGCATGTTTTGCAACAAAATCACAGAATCACAGAATATTTGGGGCTAGAAGGAACCTTCACAGGTCATCTAGTCCAACTCCCTCAGCAATCAGGAGGGACATCTTTAATTAGATCGAGTTGCTCAGAGCTCTGTCCAACATGACCTTTTGTATTTCCATAGATGGAGCATCTACAACCTTTCTTGGCAGCCTGTGCCAGTGTTTCAGACTCCTCATAGTAAAAGTTTTCTTCCTCATATCTATTCTGAATCTCTCCTCTTTCAGTTTAAAACTACTACCTCTTGTTCTGTTACAAAAGGCCCTACTGCAAAGTCCCACTTTTCTTACAAGCCCCCATTAAGTACTGACAGGATTAAATGCATTTCACTCACCCAGAGTCTTTCAGTTTCCCATCTCCCCCTGAAGCAAGGACAAGTTTTAGTTCAGTAAATACAGTCCCAAAAACAGTCCAATGTTTTTCCCCTTTCCAAGCTGCAGCAGAGTAGGGTGACAACAGAGATTAGCTGAGTTCCACACGTAACATCACACAGTTGTGGTTCAAATATTGAATTCTCTACAGTCCTGTGCTCAGCAGAAGCCTCCAAATTTCTGATCATCTTTTACACACCTTGCAAAGCAAAACTCAAGTGTCATTTGCATCAACTACTCTCTCTTGTTCTTAATATTCAAACCTGAAAACATTTAAATTTAAATGTTAAAAATTTAAATCTGAAACATTTGAGCCAGACTGTGGATAAAACCAGCTGTACCAATTGCAAATATGAGACTTGAAAAAAGTTTACTTTGGGAAAGATCCGTCAGAGAGGCCACCACCACCAAAAACTGCTTAAATACTGCTGCAGCTTTGTCAGCAGCAATGCTGCCCCGGAAAAGACTTTTAGCGAGAATAGTTGTATGAAGGGAGGGTCCATTGCCAAGTTCAGAGATGGAATATCCACTGGAGAAGCAACTTTCAATGTACTCCAGCATTGAAATGCCCTTGGTTTTCCCCCACAGCCCCTTCTTGCTGTCTGCCGTGCCCCTAAGCCAGCACACCCACATGAGAGCCCAGGCAGGCGTGCCGTGAACCGGAGCAGGGACTGACCCAGGTTAAAAATAACTCATTTTGCAAGCTTATTTTTAACCCAGCTCAGTGCCTGGATCCAGCTCTTTGTGCAGTCACCCCAGCTGGGGCAAGGAAGGGGGCAATTATTTGGGGCTGTTGGCTTCAGCATCCAGATTATAGCATTAAGCAAAAGATCTTACTCTACTAATACAAATAATAATTAAAAAATCTTGTAGTTACTTCACTTGCAAAACCTGTCTGGACAAGTTACACTTCTGAGGGTTAATCCTGGAAACGAGGGATTTGGCACCACTTGGAACATTTAAAAACAGTAACTAAAGTTTACTTTGCTGGTGCATGAGGCTCTCCTAAACGAAAAGCAGCTTCTGGGAGAAAAGAAATCAAACACGAGCTTGTAGCATCCATAAAAGGTGCATTAGGACCAAAACCGGCCTCCTACTCCAAGTGAGCCTTGGGCTGAACAGTAATTCCTGGTAGCAAAATGCTGCTGTAAGAACGGGGGAAATACGGATCCTTGCACCTGTAATTAACCAGCAGAGGGCAACATTTGCTACCGCGAGGGGCAGCCTTATCAGAAAGGCACTGCCAGTACTCTGGGCTGGGTTAACAGCGATTTGCTACGTCTAAGGCAAACCCTTGAGTGCAAATCTTGGACAAGGTAAGCCACCAGCTGCACCCCGGGGTCCAGGTGTGCTCGTGAAAAACAGAGATAATACACAGGAATGAAAACACCATGGCAGAGCATATTCCAGGTGAGGTGGAATAGGTAAGTGACACAGAAGCAGCCCTGCATACTGTCAGCATTATCGATTTGTGTTACATTTAAGTAACATCCACTTATGTCCTGGATGAATCCTAGCAGGTATTCAGTAGTAATTAATGGCAAGATAGTAATTAACAGGAACATACCAATCAAACCGGGGTAAACATCCTGAGGATATCAAACCACCTATTTGTATTTACCACATTGCTTCCCTTGCAGGAGGAAGCGGAGCCTTCGTGGTTCCCACACAGCAGCCCTGCTGCTTGCGTGCTGTTTTCTTACACATCTAACCAAGAAAAATTGCATCACCAGGGTTTTCCCTTGTACTAGGAAACAAAAAGCAGGCACACTGGTTTGCATAGTCCAAAGGAAGACTTCCCCGAGGCTGCAAACACCACAAGGACCTTCCTGTAAGCAGCATCAGGAGAAGACGCAACTGGTGAGGGACGCCTGGCTGCATCTCATGACACAAGATGGCTCCAACCTAGACTCCAGCAAACTGGTTGTGTAAGGATGGCTTGCAGGAAATGTGCTCCATTCAAATTTTCCTTGAATGATGGCTAGCAAAGCATCTAATTAATACTGTGAGACTTAAGAGGTGGTGTATTTTCTGAAGCTCAGAGCACAACACTGTACTGCTGCTCCTAGAAGACTCAAGTGGGTGTCTGATGTTACATGTGAGCTGCTACCAATGCTGACTGACAACAGCAGAGTGCAAAAGCAAAAACCTTTGCTTGACTTCTTCCCCCACTCCTGTGGGAATTTACCCTGTGCCTACGGAGGACACTGGAGTTTCTGATGACTCAGCTGCATCCGCAGCTGCTGGGGAGAGCTGAGCAGCAACCAAGCTGCAACTCAAAGAGAAAGTAAAAGCACTGAAATACACTGATCTGAAGTTGACAGTACTAAGAGCTTTGCAATCAATTGTAAGACTTTTGTCCTGATAAACTCTTCCACTGCCCCAGCAGCTCCAGTGTTAATGGTTACCTTAGCAGAAGATACCAGGGCTCTTCTGGGAAGCTCAACATTGGCTGACGTATCTCCTGTGTTAGAGGAGGCTGTAGGAGCTGAGAACTTAATGGAAATGACCTGCATTGCTCTGGGCTGAAAAATTCCTAGAGATTAACTGGTTCTTTTGTTTCTTCTCTTAAAAGCTCTGTATCCAATATGTTTTATCATGGAGAAAACATCAGATCAAGTAACTCTATTGCAACGGAGAAGAAAGTGGTCTCATTTGAGAGGTCAAACTTCAAAGGTCAGGAAGTTGCCAAATCATCAGTTTCTTTTAATTTCTCTTGGGAATGAGGGATGCTCACTGTAGGATACCAAGCCCAGGGTGTTTCCCAAATCCACATGTGCACACGTAACTCTCACACCCCTCCTGAATTGTAAAGACAACACGGTGAGCCAAGAAGATACTCCCTCAACATTACTGGAGGCTATGTTGAGCAAGTTGTGATTAATTGTTCTTAAACTTGTTTCTAAATGTCAGGAAACACAAATACTGTGATGCTTAACAGGAGGAGTTACAGAAGCCACTTTCAGCCTGTGCTCTCTTGGGTTTGTCAGATTCAATGGAAACTGAAATTTGCATCAAGTCCTCTTTGGAAAATGTCTCTGAGTCTGGCAGAGACGGCCTTTAAAAATCTCTCCCCTGTTAGTCGATGTGCTGCTTATGAGAAAAAGCAGCTATTTTAACATCTACTGATAAAAACAACCACAAATGCTCTCAAAAGCCAAAAGAGCCTTGAAATCACTCAGAAACTATCCAGAGAATGTCAGAGCAGCTGCCCCATTGCTTCCAGGGGCAGAGCTTTGGTAAACTGCAGAGGGAGCTTATTTCACTGAAGTTTATCAGCACAGGATGAAGGACAACATGACTCTCAGAGCAGTGGCTTTTGCCAATTATTGGCCATCATTTTTCCTCCAGAGTAACTGTCTGCTCCTCAGTGCTACTGACAGAATGAGGAGATGCAGGGCCTCCTCTGCTGCAGCAAACTCACGTCTGAGACATCCCTCCTGCAAAACTTTGGGAACACTCAGCTGAAGTGGTGCCCAGAGTGCTCAGCTGGTTAGAAACTTGAGAAACAAAACATTGTCAGCTCTCAATCTGCACCCTCTGCAGTAATCTGTGGCCATATCCCACCTCATCCTCTATCTTACACCCTGTGCTGGCTCTGCACATCTTGACCCTCACCAAGATCACCATGCTCAGGGTATGCATTCTGTTTCCCTGCTCCAAACAAAAAACTTAAGTTTAGAACTTGGGGGGATTTGGGCTAGGCTTTCCCAAGGCAGGACCAGCACTACTGTCTCTGTCATGGGAGCTGGGCATTTCCTGCCCAGCATTTTCTGGGGGAAAAACACTTCCCAAGTGGCAGGAGACAGCAGAGAGACTGGCCATGGAGTCCTGGGAAGTGGTGGAAAAGGAGGTGGGATTTGGGAAAAAAGACAAGAGACTGATGGAGCAATTCTTGCAGTGCTATTTCTGTCCCGGGAGAGCCATGGCTGCAGCACATCCAGTATCCAGGAAAGGGCAGGGCTCAGTGCTTTTTCTCAGCACACATAGCAATCCTCTAACCTCCTGGCTTTAAAACTGGCAATGGGCTTACTCCTTTTATTTTTGCCCTTGTATCCAGCTGCTCCAGTGCCAGCTCACACTGTTCCTACCCAGCAGCACAGGGCAGGGTCAGGGAAAGTCCCACTCCAGGTTGGCTCACCCTCCCCTCCCCACCCCAAAGCAGCTCCCTTACGAAGCTCAGCCTTTGGATTTTCTTCTTTTAGCCATCTGGATTTTGCCTACCACCCCCATGCACGCCCAAGAGCCCCATTATATTCTGTATTGCAGCCCAGCATGTACCGACACGAATCCTGCATTCCCAGCACACCAAGCTACTCCAGAAAACTCTGCTTTGCCACAAAGACAGACCAACCTGCAACCAACTGGGAAAATTAAAAGACCCTACATCACACACTAACTACAGTGGCACTGCAAGCAGGTACTTGGAAAAGCAATGTCATCATGCTGTTCTCCTGGTGACCATGGCTAAAGCCAGTCCTGTTTCACCCTATCAGGTGGCATGGCTCTGCAGTCTGCCATCTAGACTGACAAGGGAGTTGCTGAGAGAGCCTGGATTTACCTCCTCGCTCCCAAAGCTTTCTGAGCAGGAGATGCTACATTAAATGAATCGTCTCACATTAAATTGGAGGGCAGAGAGAAGTGCAGGTTGAGCACATGCAGGCTTCCACAGTTATTTTGCTTCAGTCAAAGCAGCCCAGGGCATCCATACAGATTACCCCAATTCCCTCATCTTAAAGATTTGGGGTGTGGGAAATGCAAACAGTAGGAGGTAACACAAATCCCCACGTGTCCAGCAAGCAAAGTGATGACCCCATTTGCATGCTGCTGCTCGAAGTCTCTTTTAATAAAAGACTTTATCACACAGGGGTTTTTTTATTCATTTCTGCACAGATTTTGAAAGGAAGCAAGGAGTGAAGAATGAGCTTCACAGCTTGACATATAAATACAAATTTAGCAAGATTTCAAGCTCAGAATTGGAACAAATGGACCTGATTTTTAAATAGCAATCGAGATTAAAGATGATGCTTCCTGTACTTTTCGGGGTGACGTCAGATCTCTACCATAGCTTCCTGTAGGTCACGGTGCATGTCACAGTGTTGTGGTGCTGCCTGCCAGGTCCCTGACATACCTCCTAAGCAACACACAGGTGAGATGGGGCTCAGATCACTGTAGCTGTCTCACTCTATTACACAGCCCCTTTTCCTCCAGAACTGGTATCACTACCATCAAAGTACTTGATTGGGTTCAATACCCAGAGCTTTTTTTCGTCCTCAGGCAAAAAACCCTGCAGGATTCACCTCTACCATGAGGAAGCCTCACGACTCAAGCTTCACTTGGAAACCGGATTTAAAATGCAAATCAAAATCATACTGAGAAAAAAAAAACAAACAAAAGAACTGGTTCTTATGATGCAACTTAATACCCTCTACTAGAGCAAAACAAGTAAGTTAAAAAATTCCTCAAAGCAACCAACATGCAGCCCAGGCCCTTCATTGCTTACCCATAAACAAGGCCTTCTCTCTCCTTATGCCCAAGAACAGCCCTGTGGACCTTTGCACCTCTCACACTTCAGAACCAAGCAGTGCCAGATTAAATGGCCTCTTCACTGCCAAAACAGACAAAACTTTGCTTCTTGCCTTCAACCTTCCTAGGAGCTGCCACCACCAGGGAAGATGAAACTGATTTCTAATTAGAAAACTCCTCAAGCAGCACACAGAGGAAAAGCGCTCTTCTTTCGCAATGAATGGACCTTTATAACTCTTAAAAACCAACACATGAAAGTACCAAGACGTCATATTTCCATTAGTGGCCCTCACTAAAAGGGGCATCTCCAGGGCAGTTTGGAGCAAGCTCTAATTTCCAAATTACACAGTTTTGTTACAGGTTTTTCCATTGATTATCAGCTTTTAAACAGTCTTCTAAACCTTAATGTACAGCAAATACAGATTACCATAAAAGAAAATACATATAAAGCAAAAAAGCCATGCAGTCAAATCTAAAATGAAAAGAATTTCATGAGTTGCTTCAGAAAAATGTGATTAATGACTTCCCCAGCTGTTTTGTCAACACTTCCATAGTAATTTGGCAAAAGCACAAAATCACCAAGTTAGTATTTTCATCAAATGGCTATTAGGGCTGTTGAAAGCTCACAGACACAAGACAGTAACAGCAAGCTCCACATTTTATATTGCATTGTCCATGCTCCATCTGTAAGTGCTCGTCTTTTCAGGTTAAAAATTCAGAAAAAAATATTCTCCCTTCTACCTCAAGCCTTAAACATGACACTAAGGGTGTCAAATGTTAATTACAAAAAAAGGAAGAGGTACTTGCCTTCTATCTCCAACATGTCATTCACTCCTCATCCATCCCTGCTTTACTAGGACTGGGCAAGCAAATCCCAGTTCCCAGGGCCTATACACATTCCTGACTTACAGAACTCCAAAGGTCATCATCTTTTCAGTGACATACAAAGACCATCATCCTTTAATCGACCCTGAAAGTGACACATGCTCACAGTAACAGGACATCTCTTCTGACAGCTCAGGAGGTTTGAAAGCAGTTTACAACCTTCACCACAAAACCCAACCCCATTTTTGACATATTCCTGACAACGAGAGCAACTAAGCTGTTAGTGGCTTTCAGTTTCCTAACATTGACACACTAATGAGAAGTCTGAATTAGAAAAAAAAAAAAAAAAAAAAAAAAAAAGAGGGTTTCGAGTTGCCATTCAATACTAATTTTGACTAAATACTGTATTTAATTAGGAAGCTGCACAGTAGCCTTACAGGGGAGGTAACTCCCATGCTGCACCACTTTTTGCTGGCATCTCCAATCCATCTAGGGAGCTCTGAAAGTTTCCAAACAATCTTTCTTCCCCACCCATAGTCAAGCTCTGCAGCCTGTGTCTTAAAACCCACCACAGCTTAGGAAAATGAGTAGTAATTTTCAAATCCAAGACCTATCAGTAACTCTATCTTCATACATGCAAATGTACACACAAACACACACACATGTACATATAGCTACACGTAAAGAGACTGCTCCATGTGTACTGCTCAATTTGAAGTTCTGACCAAAGCAACCAATAAATGGAGAACACAGAAATTACAATTTTCTCAGTTAAAGAAAGCAAATATCAAACCAGGGACATGACTACTATCCAACAATGATCATACTTACAATCATCTTTTGTGCCTGGGAACAGTACCGTCAGTCAGTTTACAGGCTTCTTCCACAGAGATCCAGTGAGAACAGGGAACATTTTAGCAAGAGAGTTTTGTGAGTTTGGGGAACAGAAGAAGAATTTGAACAGCAACATTAGTACCTGCTTGGTGTACCAAGGATGGTCATGCATCTCCTGGGAGGGCCACTCCAGAGCTGCTGCCCTTGCCTGGACTGATGGCTGTTACCGCCCTATGTTGCTGCAGTGGTCCCATTCCACCTCCGAGATCCACAGGATGAAGCAACAAGGACAGCAACAGCCATTTCCAAGTCTCCAGGGCCACAGAAAAACAGGACCACCAGTATTTAAGAGCTGTCACAAAGGAAGAGAAATTGGAGAGCACCATGTTCCAGAAGGGAGCAAAGAACACCAAGAGCTGGTGGGCACTCAGATGGAGAGGTAGATGTGCCCATGGAAGGAATGCACCCATTGAAACTGTGTAACAGGACAGCTTGACACCTGAAGTTGCTGTCACAAGTTTCTGTTCAAAATCACAATCATTTTGGTTGCAAAAGATCTTTAATATCAAGTCTGTATGTTAACCTAGCACTGCCAAGTCACCACTAAATCATGTCCCTCAGAACCACATCTACTCTACTATTTTATATACCTTCAGGGATGGTGACTCCACTACTTCCCTGGGCAGCCTGTTCCAACACTTTACAACCACTTGGAAGAATATTTTTTTTCTAATATCCAGTTTAAACTGGTGCAACTTGAGACTACTTCCTCATGCTATCACTTGTTACTTTGGAGACTTGACATCCACCTCATTACAATCTCATTTAGGGTAGTGCCTCCTTTTCTCCAAGCTAGCCCAACCACATTTCCTGCAGCTGCTCCTCACAGGATTTGTGCTCTCAACCCCTCAACTGCTTCACTGCCCTTCTACGGACACGCTTCAAAGCTCCATGCTCACCCAGGGTATGGACATACCCACATCTCCTATAATTCTGCAATGACAGTGGAAAGCTTTTCTAAATATTTGGCTCTTTGTTAGCAGACTCGTTATCCCATGGGATAAATATTTGAAAAACTAAAAACAAATCATCGAAACTGAAGAGATTTGAACCATTTAACTACAAAGACAATTTTCTACTCTTAGTAGCCTGAAGTGCAGGATCCAGCAAAGATAATCCCCCTCCCCCTTGAATGCTAGCAAACTCAGGATCTTCTCAGAAACACTTCGTTTGACTAAGTCTGAAGATGTCAAACCTCAGTTACACTACAGCATTTCTCCTTGGCCTTGTAAGATCTTTACTGTTCCCTTTGTGGGGTTGGAAGTGTCCTGCAGTCAGCACTGTGGTAGACAGGAAACTAGAACAGATGCCAAACAGTAAGACTGGCTTTCACCTACATTTCTTACCTCCCAAGCAGGCAACTGACATAAAAACCTTCCAGATTTCACACTTTTGAGAACATTTCATCACTCGCTAATTAAAATTCTGACCTTGCCTGAACTCCTGGTACTGCTTACAGCCTGGTACCACTGCAGAAGCAATCTCCTTTTACAGTAATTTTTAAAAATACTAAAGAAAATCATTAACAACTGTTTTTCTAAAGAAAAAAACTGAATAGGGAACTGGAACATGAAGCAGGTGAGGCAGTAACTTCCACAAGGTAAAATCTGTTAGGAAAATCCTTCATAGCACTGAACTTCTACCGAGAAGATAAAGCCATCAGTAAACCCAGGCTGGTGCAACGCCAATAGGCAAGACATTGATGACAGTTCAGCTAGCACCTCAGTGGCCATCTCTATCACAACTCAGCTGCAAATTTGAGGCCCTATATTTTAAGAGATTTGTCAGAACTGCCACAAAAATAGCAAACTGGTCAGGCTTTGACCTCTGCTTGCAGTGTAACTGTCCTACATTAAAAGCTGCAAGCTTGGCTCTGGGCCACTTACAGATCCATACTCAACACCAGAGACACTGATAATTTGGGATATTTTGCCTCCACACCCAAAAAAACACAACAATGAGCTGAATCTGGAGCCTGGTGTGAACAAAAAGGCTGACTTTTTGTTTCAGGAGAAGCTGAGAGGCATAAGGCAAAATGCTCCAACGGCTCTCATAAAAAAGGTTTTCCACTATTGGAAACTATTCTGTGCAGGGCAGCAAGCACCTCCCTGCAGCAGAGCACACGGCACGGGCATGCGCTCAGCTCCGTTATTTATTCTACAAAAAGGGTTACCAGGGATGTAGTCGTCATCTTCTATAAACATTTCAGGAGCAAAACGCACACATGAGCTCAGCAAGTGCTGGAGGAGAGGGAAGGGTGGAAACCATGTAAGAGTCATCGGATCCTCTTTTGTTCTTCCTTTTGTTCATCACTAACAGCAGGCAGGCTTGAACACCTGTGTCTTTTCAGAAGAAATGTTTTATTACCCTGAGCTGAGCTTCGTGTTTCAAGGTCTGATTACAAGAAGTATCTTCTCAAACTATTCAGTTTTGGAAAGCAATTTAAATTCACTTTCTGTTCTGTGACATTTTTCAAGACAGAGTTGTATTAATGGCTGCAAAACTGTTATGGGTAGCATTCAGGACACATCGCTTAACTTTTAGCCTTTCAGACAGGACTGCCTTCCAGGTTTTAGGCTAATACTTTCAAGAGAGATCAAGAGCAGTCAATACCAGTGATTCAGAAATTATTTAGACAGTCCCCATTGCAACAGACACTGCAAGTTTAACACTATATAGTAGTAGTAGTAGTAGTCTGACATCAGTAGAACACTTCAAAAATATGAGTGTGCATGCCAAGTACACAGGATTTTCTTTGTACTTAGCAGTGATAAAGACCATAATCTACTCCCTCATTTTCTACCTGATTTTCTAGAGAAATCATTGTCTTTTACCTAAGAACACCTGGTGGAGTCTCCTGCAGTGATGTACCAGGGGACTTGAGTTGTACAGCGAACAGGATTGCATTTCCTAACTCTGAAATAGGTTCTATGCAAGATGAGACTCAAAAAACATTAAAACTCCATGGAAAACCTGCTTAAAAGGGATGTAACTATTTTGCTTGGAGAAGTTACAGCTCTGATACACTTAACTAAGTTTGAAGCTGCTTACTGCAAACACACACTCAACACACACGAGATGTACACTGGATACACATTTTGCCAGCTAAAGAAACTTTTCTGTCTGAGACTTCTTTTCAGTCAGAAAAAGGCAGAGCAGTATGACATAGCCACTTGTTGGCTTTTCCATTAACCAGTGTCCTTGTCACTACAGCTGGCTGTGGTTGTACTGGTAAACCTGTACTCCTTGACTCTGCTGTAAAGCAAAAAAGCTTTACAGTTTTCCTGTAGAAAACTCCTACAGAAAGGAGACTGCACAAAACCTGTTTTAAAGGCTGAACAAAATATGACTATTTGACCAGAGAGGATGCAAAACTTAGTTCTGGATTTCCAGCACTCTCCAGCCTTCCCCAAAAAATTCAGAAGGATCTTACAGTTACCAGGACTTTGCCATACAAAAGTTTACATTTTGGTTTTTTTTTCCAAACTATGTTTGATGGTTATATGACCCAAATGCTGCTGATTTATACTTCCAGGAATTTGCCTTTCCTCAAGCTTCTCTCAGAAATAAACTTGATTAACAAATGCAGCCCTGGGTGTACACAAAACTCAAACAAGCATCCATAAACTTTTTTTTCCACACACATAAGCCCTGTGAGGAGACACTTCTCTGGTTGTTCCCTGTAGAAACATTTCTCCAACTTTTTGCAGTCGAGCATTTAGCACATTACCAAAGATGATCCAGTTAACAAGTCAGCTTTTTGCAGCATCACAGTCACACAAAATTCAAACCACCTGTCTTGCTATCTGTGTAAGATTTAACACACACTGAAAATAAAAACTTTACACCACTGAAACACTGTTCACATTTAAGGAAATTAATAATTTGTTCTGCCAAATGAATCTTTGTTAATGTTATGACAACAGGCCTTCTAATCTTCATCTCTGGAGCTGAAGCTAGGTTCTCTCAAGCTCTGCAGTCTGTTGTTGATGAGAAGACAGGAGAGGTACAAGGGCCCACTGTAATGCAAATTCCAAATCAAATTCCCTTGTCCTCCTTTCTCCTCATCACTAAACATCTGATTTGTCCACTACAATAAAGCAGTAGTAGACCTGGATAGATCCAGAGGTCTTGTGCCACATGAAGTCCACTCTTGGCACCTACACATGCCAAACTGGATGCTTTAGGGCAAGTCGTGAGGTAACAGCATCTGTGCCCTAGATGCAGGCATTGTCTGCACTCTTCCCAGCTACCCTGCTTCCCCAGCACCTCCCAACAGGCAAGGTGGCCCCCGCATATCACCCCAAACACCCCTCAAATTCCTTTATCACAGAAGCACCCCAGTCTCAAAACCATGATAAGAGAATGTCATGTGCATTAATGTTAACACATCAGGGAGGGAAGAAGCTCAGGCACAGATTATGAAGAAAAACCTGAAGGAACACTGAGCCCTATGTCACATCTTGATCTGTGTCCCAGGATCCTGAATTTCCACTACTCCTCTGTAGAGCCCAAAATCTCATTCCCACTAAACTGTATTTCTCAGAAAGCCAGTCTTTTAACACACTGGAAGGCAGAGTGACTACTTCTCTTGGCAAGTTCTTCCAACAGTTAAATCACCCATGTGTTAAAAAAGTATGTTTATCTTCTCTTTTGAATTTGTCTAGCCTGATAAAAATGTTTATACTCTTCTTCCAAACATGGTGACCTTTAATATGCAGAGTTTTATCTTACTGGTGTACACATTTTTGTAGAATCAAACTGGAATTTGGCACACTATCCTCTGGCTGTAGAAATAGCTCCCTTGCCTGCACTAGCAAGGAAGCAAGCCTCTGCAGCAGCACACACCTTGGGCCACCAGAGAATGGGCAAATGCCCACTCCTGCATGCATTGAGATTACCTTTCTCATCATGAAAATCTGATCAGGAGTTAAGGCAAAAAAATCCCTGAAATTTATGTCAACAGCACAGAGCAGGTTGTGCTGGTTTCCTGCTTCTCCCTCACTTGTTTCATGCCCTGAAAGTTACAACATTGTGTCTTACAAGGATGTTAAGATTCACCAGTTCCAGTATATGAAGGGAGTCTACAGGGAAGCTAGAGATGTCTAGTGACAGGACAAGAAGAAATGAGAGTAGGTTTAGACTAAATCTTAGGAAGAAGTTCTTAAGTGCATAGGTGGTGAGACTCTAATAGGTTGCCCAGGGGGTGACCAAGGCCAGGTCAGGTAAGGCCTCGAGCAACCAAGTCTAATTGAGAAGTGTACCTGCCCACGGAGGGAGGTTGAGAGTAGATGATCTCTGAGGTCCTTTCCAGCCTAAGCCCTTCTGTGACTCCATGATATTGCTTCTTGGGGCTAAAACATCCAATCATACTAGAGACAGAAATAGCACTATTTAATGAAAGAAACGTTTTAGTGGTTGTTCTAACTCAGAGCATGAATCTCCAAGAGAAAAATTTTCCTTTGCACTCCTTCAGGAGTTTGCAGGAAATACAAGATGCATCCAAAACAGCTTTAAATTAATTTCTTTACTGCTCTCAACATCCAGCTCCCAGTTTGCATGGAAGACCTAAATAACACCCTTTTGTTACTGAAAGGCAGCACACCTGGTGATAAGGACCTGCCTGTATTTCCTGTAAGGCACCCAGTAGTAAGAAATGCATACATCTGAGATTAGCAGACAAATTCTGGGAGGTTTCTAAGTGACTACAGAGCATGTCCAAATAAATCAAAGTGCCAAACCTCCTTCTGATAAGAGTCAGTATTATTATAGAAAGCCTGGCCAAAGTCCTCTGAAGACAACTCATCCTCCAACTTTGGCCAAGAGAGATTGGAAGAAAGGCTGAACCTTGGCCACCTGAGTTTCCTCCATTTCCCTCTTCTTAGAGAAGTCCAAAGCAACTGTGAAACATCCATAGCCTAGCTCCCTTTTGGAGAAGGATGATGGGAGACTGATACTCCAGAACATGCCCTTTCATAAAAGCAAGACAGTACTCTGCTGCCAAGCAAGACAGGCATGGCAACAGGATTTAGTTGACAAATTCAGATTTAGTTTCTGTAAAAATTAAAATGCAGTCTCCAAATACATGCTCAGAAAAAGTTTGCCAGAGGTGGCTAAGCTGAAGGCTACGCAGACTGTGATACCCAAGTTAATTTTTACTAGCTACAAAGTTACTCTACAGTTACGAAGATGAACACAATAGGGAATGTGTTTCCATAGAGAAACCAAAGGACTGATGGATCTGCCCAGCTTCTCTACCAGATGTCTCAAAGTCTCTACAGGCTTGATTTTTTTTTTTTCCCCAAGTAAACTCCCCTCGGAGACTCTAATTCAAACAAGTTTATGACTGCAACCAAGACAGAAAAATCCCATTTCAGAGTTGCTGCTTTGCATCTTTAGCTGCTACAGTAACAGCTTCAAGCACCTCCTTTACAGACACAGTCAAAAAAGAATTCTCTCTCTTGACCATCAGGCTTGTGTGTTCCACAGCGTGATTTCTGCGCCCTGCCACTCAGTCTGGATTCTTCTTCCAAACTAGTAACGCACTCAAATAAGTT
>VWYK01061080.1:21047-33517 GCA_013399775.1 Semnornis frantzii | reverse complement strand
CCAGCATTAGTCTTCTCTCTTCCTTCCTATTTTGTGGTGGGGAGAGTGTGCCTTGGTGCCAATCCGCAGGCTAGCGTTCAGCACTTGGTAGGGAGCAGAGGCTGTACCTGATGAATTGCTAAAGCATCATTTGATGTCTTCTAGCAACAGTAGAGTGGATGAGACCAAACCAAACCAGTTGCTTAGTTTTTAAATCCCGTTCATTACACAGGGTTTAATTTTCAGCCTGTTGTTTGGACCACTACATAGCTTGGCCACAGTAATGAGCTGCCATCAGCATGGCAGACAGCACTATTTCCCTTACTTGCTAGCCCTGCCACGCTGTAAACATGGAGTGCATTTAGCAGTAGAAGAGGACGTCTCTTGGGTTGTGCTTTGCTGAATATGGCTGCTGCTTTAAGTGTGAGGTCTGTTGCCTAACTACATGTGGTGTTTTGCTTCTCCATGATGCTTTGTTCATAGCAGAATTTGTTTGTTTGCAGAATACAGAGAAAAAGAAGAAGAAAAAGAAGAAAATAAAAGAAGAAGAAGACTGAGTAGCAGGGGGGACCATTTGCCCTTGGACAGCTGCTTCAGAGTAGCATTTCTTGACAGAACTTCTTTATCCTCTTGCTGACAACTGACTTCCCTGTATTGCAAGAGGATAAGGTACCTTCTACTCTGGAACAGGATAGCCCAGTGTCTCTGCTACTTAGGAGAATTACTGGATTGTTTTCGGAATAAAAACATTTTAGTGGAGATTTTATGCCTCTGTCTTCTAACTTGTTTGCTCATTCTTTAACCATCATCAGGAGTATTTCTGAGATGCATTGTTTTAAATGAACAGGAAGAAAAAAAAAAGACTTCTAATTAGTGTGTAAATATTTTGTTACAGCTTATTCTCCGAAAAATTCAAGGGTCTTAATATTCTTAAGTTCTCCATAAAATTGATATGAGTGTTTCTGTATAATACCAAAGGTGCACTGAACATCTGAGAGGCGCCTTAGAGTCTGCACTGCAGTTCTCCTGAGAAAGGCTTTTTTGTTTTTTTTTTTAAATCATCTCTTGAGCATTTTGGTTTTGCTGCACTGACCAACAAGATTCAGACACGTTTTGAACTAGTATCAGTTAATTTCCATATTACTTCCATGGCAATGTACCAATGTTCTTAATGAAAAACAAAAAAAAGGCCCAGGGAAAGATTGTTTCTTCAGCTTTTTGATTAATGAAGCTGAAAAGACAAGTGGTTTTTATTAGTACCAGAAATCAGCCATTATCTGTGGATGCACTGAAGTAGACTCATATGATCAAGACATTAAAACCCTTGAAGCTTTATGGAAGAAAAGGAAACAACTTCTATTTGAGTATTCTTATCACTCAGTTCATTAATCAATATGAAAAGACTATTTTTCTCTAGATGTAGTGGTAGACTGTTACCTAAACAAAATAGCAGTGTCTGTAGATGGATCATGTTTGGCAACTTGCAGCCAGTGTCGCTGCCACTTTGCCATGGAATCCAGCTTATTGGCCAGCTCTTGCTGTTTAACTGCCTGTGGCTTACTCCCATGTTAGTGGATACAGAGATGCCTGAAACACATTGATAACATGTTTATCAATGCACTTCTACCACTGTCAAGAAAATGAACTGATTTTTTTTTTTTTTTCCTTTTTCTTCCCCCCCCCAGGAATATTGCAGTGAGTTTAACTGCTATAAGTGAGAGGCTGGTCAAGGAGTATCCTGAAACAGCTGTTGGGACTGTGCTGCTGTAGTCCAACCATTTCTTGTCCTGGGTGTTCTGTGTAGATCATCTTTTTGCGCTGTCTCTGCAGCCACTTATGTTTTACTATGCAGAGTTCTGGAATACTGAGACCTTTCTGGTTCATCTGCTTTTTTGCTAGACAAGTAAGATGAATTCAAGCTGAAATGTTTGAGTAGGCAGCAAAGGTATTAAAAATTATTCATAATGAGATGGAAGACTAGGCTGTAAGTGCCTTCAGTTTTCTATTGTAAGTGCACATTCAAACAGAAATACTTAGACATGAGAGTTCAGTTTCCTCTGAACTGTTAATGTAGTCACTTCCTCAGAAGTATTAGATGAATTATGTATGTGCTGCTCAGAAACTGTCCTATATAATTTACTCTAATCAGAAAATTTATCTGAACAGCAGTTGCTTAGTCTCATTGATGGGATCAAAATGGAGAGAAGTTATTTTTGCTCAGCCACTTTTTCCTCCCTTGCACTTATTCCACTGATAACAAGAGAACGAGATTCATATCTTACGTAGCATATTTTGGTTGATTTTTGATTGCAAGCCAAAGTCCAGTGCAGGCCATCTTCCATCTGAGAGTAGCATCTTGAAGCTTAGTCATGAAGCAGCATGTCTTTGCTAGGACCGTTGATTTCAGGATCAGAAGCAACTAGAGTTTCTATTTCATTCTCTTTCAATGTTTCCGAAACCTTGTAGTTTTTTTGGTTTTGATGAATGAAACGCCTTTGAAGAAGAAAGGAGGAGGAAAAACAAAAAAAGAGAACTCGATGTGTGTGACCCAGAAATACTGAGTGGATTTGGTCCTGGATAGACCAGACACTTCTCTGCCACCACCTTTTTTTAGCAGATAAGGACAGAAGTACTCTGGGTTCTGTTTTAAACTGTTAAACTCCTCATCTTGAAAACAGTAAGCACCATATCCTAAAGGGCTGCTGCTGAAACAGATAAGTATATTCAGTTTGAGTGCTAAATATGATTCATTGTGAGATAGTCACCACATTTCAAGTTGCCTCTCAGTTTAGAGACTGGTTTATTCATGTATAGTTTTCCATAAAGGTGTGGGCATTTGTGTACTATCTGGCACCTTAGAATAGTAATAAAACCTACAGTTACAGTTGGGAATTACTATAACCTCTGCACAGAGAGGTGGCTTTTACACAGGAACTAGGACAGACCTTTAGTTGGGCCTTGAGCCTTTTGATCTTTCTACAATAGAAGTTTAAATCCTGAGGCTTGTACAGCCTCTCGTAAGAAATAATTCATGAATGCAAGAGTGTGGTGCCTGTACAATTGGTCACTAATCTTTGTGAGAGAATTGGTCCATCTAAAACTGCATCTTGTGTCTATTGAAAAAGACACCACCAAAAAAACCCCCAAATTCTCAAACTGATAGGTAACAAGTCTCTTTTGCTTGAATGTAGAAAGAAGAGCTAGCCAGACTGACCATAGAACTTCAAGCTAAACAGTGAGATCTGTGCAACAGAAAAATCTACACTATTTCAATATCCTTAGAGCATTTTACCAGTATGGGATACTCTGAAAGCTAACAATGAAAACTGTCTGATGAACCCTATTCGTAGGTCCTGCCCTTCTGTGAGCTGTCCTCATTCTGCTTTTGAATATCCAGTCTGAAGCTGAGAACTGGAGGTTCAGTCTTCCTTCACAGCCCAAGTTAAATTTTCAATCAGTGGCCAACAGCCTTGTTGACTGCAGCTACAAACCCTAACAGCTGAAGGCCATCCCTCCCGGGGAAGTGATTAGACAGCCTCCAAGCTGCAGGGGACACAACCAGAAGCCCAGCAGCCTTGCCAGTTGCTCATCTAGTGTTCTGTCCAGTCTGACAACCATTTCTGTTCTCTCTGGTGGGATTTGTTTTGTGATGTGTGGGCCTGACTGAATGCTGGGCCCAGGGCCAGGGGTCTCCTATCTGCTCATCTTCCTGTTCACACTGACCCCAAAGGAAAGCTGTGCTGACTTGGACCTTCAGCTGCAGAATCCCAGGTGGCAGAGTGCCTGACAAGATTACAGTGGTTGGTTTGTTTTTCTTTGTTGGGGGAGAGTTTTTCTGGTGTTTTTAATCCTCTTTGGAATAAAGGAAGTTGTACATTATGCCACCTTCCCTTCTCTCCAGGGAGAGCTTCTCCAGGCACAGAAGTTGCTCACTGCTACTTCTTTTGGGGCACCTTTCCTACCAGAGAGATGACTTGTTTCTCTTTTAGTAGCTACTTTGCATTGTAAAAGCTGTTTTCTGGAAAAGTAGTGTTTTCTTCAGGATAAGACTCTAATCTTTTGAAATAAGTGTTAGCAGTTTTTTCTTTCCTACTTGGGAATTGCCTGGTAGGGTCCTTTCTGCATGAGGATTTGTTTGCATGAAACTGTTGCAGGGAGGTGGACACAGCCCTGCCCTGGCCCACAGCAGTTCTTTACCCCAGTGCCTTCTGGCAATGTCTGTGTGCTTCCATCTAAGTGCTTCTCACTGCCCACAGGCATGCTGCTTACTACAGCCATCCACAAATTGTTCCTCCCACTCAGTCACACACCCTGTGCTTATCTCTCCTGTATCCATGCCTATGTGCAGCAGCTCTTGTTGAGCATCAGAAGCCAAGTGGAGGGACCCTGTTTTTCCCCATCATAGGGAATGAGATGGGCAGTCACCTTCCACCATTCTGGACACTAGCCCTTCAGCTCCAGAGACAAGTTGCTCTGCTGAAACTGAGGTTGGAGACAGGCTTGATAACTCCTAACAGTTATGTCCCATGTCTGCTGTGGAGGGAGAGAATTGCTGCTGCATTTTGGGTGAAACCTCCAGCTCATCCATTCCTCTTGAGCTGTTTCTGCACATGGAAAATCCTTGAAGTCAGCTTCCTGCTGTCTGCACCACATCCTGGTGCCGTGTGCCCCTGCAGCAGGGCTTCACTTTCTCTGGAAAAAATAATAATTTTGTTATAAATGATAGGCAGCTCAGCAGTAGCTTCCTGCTTTCCCCAAGAAGCACAGCAGCCTGTTGTCTTTTGGAGTAGCTTAACATTTTGAATAGAAATCTTGCTTTCTTAATTGTCAGGTTCAGACCCTGTTCCCTTCTAGCCAAAGGGTGTGATGTGCAGCCCTTGGCATAAGTTATTCTTGCCCCTGTGGAGCTGATAATGCCCTGAGTTGAAGGCTGCCTCCTCAGGCTAGCAGAGTATTGCCAAATTCTCTGACCACACTTGGGCTTGCTTGTGCTTGGCAAGCTGAAAATCCAGGAGTTTCTGCAGTGAGCACCCATGCTCCACAAGTCTAGCCTACCTCTGAGTTTTAGGTTTCACATCTTTTGCACTCTACCTTATTTCATAAGGAAAAGATTATTCCTCTTATGACAGTGAGAATCTCTATGTTCACTGACTTTTCAGTAGTGCTAATCTGACAAAGATTTTTCAGATGTTGAATTTCTCATCCCAATTACTGGCTAATGACAGCAGTTCTGTCTCTACAGACCTGAAGCAACACAGAATGAAGGACTGATAGTGATGCCTTGGTGCAGAATTTCAAAGCTACCCTGGAGTGAAAGGAGAGCATAGCACTGAAATTCTGGGATGGAGAAATGAGAGAGCTGGGCCAACAGTGTGGAAGCTGAGAAGGGCTTCACATCCAAGAAAAAAGAGATAGAAAAACTCCTGTTACTTGGGTCATGGCCCCTTTAAAAGTGGCCAACTAATCTCTGATCTTTGTATTCCACCTCTTAAAATGGAGATAATGCCTCCCAAATCTCAGGGAGGACTCTCATTATCACATTATTTATGAAGTGCTGTAAGAGCTCTAAATAGGATGTGATGTAGAAGTGTTGTGAAGAAGAGGAAGGAAACCTGTTTGACAGTACAATGACTGCAAGTGAGATTGTCTAAGTCCACGATGAAATCTGTCTTGGTAAAGCTGCAGCCCATCTCAGGGCAGCCATGCTAAATTCTTCTCAAAGAAGGGATTAAAACCAGCTGCACAAACCACAAAACACTTCCTTTTGCATAGCGGGGGGAGGGGAAAGGTTGGTTTTGTAGTAATGTAAAAGCATATTTAGTAATGATCTTTTTCCAACTGGTGTGGCACTGGGCAATTAGGTGACAGCACCAACACTGAGCCCACACTTTGCTGCTGTTCTGTGCTGCAGAAACATCAAGGCCACGCAAAATGGAAACTACCCTAGATGGCAGGGGGGCTGTTACACAGCTGTAAGCAGAGCACCTTAACACTGGACATAAAGGTAAATGCAGTGTAATTGCCAGTTACCCAATCAGTTTATTGCAACACACTGAAGCAATAATGGGCAGAGCTGTGGCTGGGCAGCATGCTTCCTCTGTGTGGCCAACCCACCCACACCTGGAAAGAGCAGCACAGAGTAAAAAGCACACTTGCCTGTTAGGGCTCTTCTCTTCATGTATTCGCTCACTTGACAGCAGGCACACATAGAAAAATAGGTGCCAAGCAGGATGAGGAAGGCCAACAGGGCTCCTCTTCCTGGACCTAGCCAGGTTCAGCACAAGGGGACTGCTTTGAAACTTTGCACTAAAGGGTCCAGCACTTTGTCATGCAACCCCTGTACAGGAGTCCTTTGTGCTTCTCAAATCCAGCTGAGAATTCTGAAGCAGCAATGGCATGATGCCTAGACTAGACCTGGGCTCCCCAGGAGGCAGTTTCAGCTGTAGAGATTGGTGCAGGAAATTCTCTTCCTGTTGCTGCATGACAGCACATCCATGAAAAGAGTGATATCCATACAAATATAGATATCCATCCATTTCAACTCCAGGGCATATAGTACTTTCAGACTGTTAGTTAAAATAACTGAATATGTATAAACTATCCCAAACATGTCCTGGACTTGTGAATCTAACACACAGAGAAAGAGCGAAAATAGAAATCCCAAGTTCCAGGATCTGTACTTTAGCATCTTTTAAAAATGTCACCAACAACAAATAAATATTACCAAAAAAAAAAAAAAAGGCAGCTTTGTCTAGACACTTGTTTCCTAATGCCAATGCCAGGAGTTATTGCTCCTGTACCTTTCTGGAGACTTTCTGGCTGGGGAATGTTCTCTTTCCAAAGGAAATCCTTTTAACTTTCAGCAGTTCAAGACTCTAATTGGGTGAAATAATAGCCTGGCACTCCTCCAAGAAATATGATTTTTATCTTTTTTGTTGTCTGCAAAAGTCTGTCTAGTTCCAATCTTATGAGTCATGGGCAGAATAAGGATGTCAGACTGCCCTGGTATCCAGGGATGGGCTTCTGGTGGGGTTTGCAGTCGGAAATGACCCTGGGGATCTGAGACATCCTCAGGAGAGCTGAAGTAATGCTGCCCCTTTTCTGCTTTCACCAGGGCTGATAACTGTCTTGTTGCTGATATGTGCACTTGAAGTCGTATTCATTCTCACTGAGTTATTCAGAGGGAGATTTTTGTTGGCTACTGCTCTGGTTTCTCCAGATGACTCAGAGTAACTATGGATTCATACTTTCTTTGCCAAATGCTAACTGTTCATCATCTTCAACTAGCATGCTTAGATTTTGGTGGTTCATTAAGCCCAGAAATAAGCCTGATAGAGTAAACACTGGAGCTTTGAACCTCCCTGGATTTTGTTGCTCTATGGTGGATTAAACAAACTGAAGTATTTAGCACAGGTTTCTCTTCCTTGTCCTGGAAAACAAACAAACAAACAAACAAAACAAACCCTCAAGCTTTAGGGAATAAAGGAGCAGCCATGGCTTTTTCTGTAAGCACCCTGCCTCCCTTGTGTCCCTGGAAGTGTGCAGTAGTGCATGGCTCTGGCACAGGAGGAAACCCTTTGGCTCCTGCACAAAGTCGTTTGTATGCCAGGGACAATGGCCCACCCATCTGAGGACAAGGCATTGGTTTTACTTGGGAGATGTGTTCAGCAAAAGGAAATGCAGAAGGAAAGAGTGTCTCAGGTATTGTCTGGCTCATTTGAGATTATCACTAGCTGGTTAAATATGAACAGGACTGTGCCTCCATACTGCAGAGAACTAGAATGACACTTTGTGCATTGCCCTTTCCCACCTCCACATGGAAAATCCAACTGCCCCTGGGTTTCCCACCTCCCACTGTCCTCTGTGTCCAACAGGGAACTCAGTCCTCCCTTTGTGGTGGCTTGGAGCAGTGGGGAAAGACATGAAGCAGGTGAAGATATGCAAACCAGGGAACTACCCTGCATGGAATACCCTCAGGATAGAGGGATTTGGAATGCTGGGCTGTGCAGGAGTAGCCTAAGCTAAACTTAACCCAGGCTTTCCTTCTGAATTCTTGCCTGTTTGAAGCAAGGTGTCCCAGCATCAAAACCTCAGTCAAGAAGGAAGCGGTGGACCTCCATGGATCCTCTCTGAAGGTCGTTGTTTTGTATTCATGGCAGAGATAGAATGCAGGGCCTGATCAGATGCAATAGGAAGCTAAATTTAAAAACAAACAAACAAACAAAACCCCACACAAAAAACCCACCACAACCAACCAAGAAACCAAAGCAAGCTGTTGGGAAGTGAGTGTAGGTGTGTCCGTGCTGCACTCAGTTCGTGAGCAGTGGGGCCTACATGGCTGCCAGGCTGGCTGTACCATCCTTCAGCTGCTGTCTCTCTTGCAGGAGCAGTAGTTGATCACCCTCCTCTGAATTGTGCCAGTGGGCACTTTTCCTGTTGCTGCCGCCATGAAATACCCACCAGGTGAGCAGCTTGTACCCACTTGGGAAGCACCAGTCAGAACAATGTCTTTCCTAGGTAGGTTTTGTCACCACAAGTTAATGCTGTCCCTGGTGCAGGCAGCCTTATACCCAGCATCCTAGCTGCTTGTTCAGAATAGTTTGCAGACAAGGTGGGCTAAAGCATCTTAAGCATGGGTGGAATGTCCCACCTTGTGCCAAGATCTCTGGCACCCTATCCCAGCACTGGCTGGCTAGACCAGTGGAGAATGGTGCAGGTGGGTGGCAAGAGAGGGCCGCCTAAAGCAGGATGTGATGCTGTTTGACTTGTGCTGTTCACATTTGTTTCTATGTTAGTGTGCCCTTCACTGATGAGGAGCTCTTGGTCTCTCATACCAGTGCTGCTTTCCTTGGGGTATTATTTTCCTTCTCATTTTAGTATCTTTACGGCTTGTTTTCCTTCCTACATCTGAAAGGCTGCCTCCAACAAAGCTCTGGTAGACAATCTTATCTTGCAGCAGAACCAGTCCTGTTCCTTTCACTACAGTATCTCGTCCGCTCAAACACTTGGCTGGAGCAAGGCTCCTGCTGGGGGGTGCAGTTACTTCACATGCACCTTTGCCTGCCAGCAGCAGTGGGTTTGCCCTCTGGCAGGGGTACAGGCAAAGCCATGTCCTGGCAGGGAAGGAATGAGAATGTAACTGACCTGACCAGGGCACTCTGGAAGTCTCATCATCTTTGCTTTGTGTTGCTGGAGCAGGATAGTGAATTTAGTGGAGCTGCAAGTGAAAGTCTTAGATCTCCAAAAGTTTTTAAAGGCGTTATGGTTCTTGAGAAGCCTGTAGGAAACTGAATTACTGGGTGCAGCATTTCACATGGATCCAACTCTCATTACAATCACTGGTGACTCTTCTACTTTGAAAAGCATCGTATATACGGCCTGACCATGACTGTTGATAAGCAAATGCTTAAGATGACTTGTTCTTTAGTGAGACTTAGACCCTTGTTCAGTAATCAGTAATCTGTTTTATCAGGTAATTTACCTTTTGTTTCTGAAGTCCAACTGATGCATTCTGTTTTACCAATGAAAGAGGCTAGGAAGAACAGTTCTGTCAAACACTGCCTAAAGCACAGAGCAGGACCATAAATACTCTTTATAATAAATACCTTCTCATGTGCTAGGTTTGGATTTATTTCACTTTGTTGTTGCCTCCAGTCCTTTCTACCTTGCATCTCTTGGAGTCTCCATCCAGTTTCCAACAATGAGCAATGCATGAGCTGTGCAGCTTCTCCAGCAAGGGGTTTGCAGAAGGCTTCAGTGGATGCTGGTAGCAGGGGATCCTCCAGCACCTTGTGGTATTGCAGTGAGTCACATGGGCAGGCACCACAGCACCAAACCCTGTGACAATGTAACAGCACAGTCCAATGCAATCCGGAATTGCAATCTAAAAGTAACTCGAGGTGTTAAGGAAGAAAAAATACTACGTTCCACACTGTACCATCAGCTACAGGTAGCAGCTTCTGGGGATTTGGTGGGGTCCTGGTATACTTATTTTCAAGGTTTATTATTCATTTGTTTTAGCATAAAGCTTAGAAACTTCTGCTGATAAAAGCTGAAACACTGGTTTAATCACATGAATCTACAGGCTGTTAAAGATATTACCTAGCATGAAATTTGCAGCAGATTATTTGAGCTTGCAATTCCAATACTGACAGTTGAACAACTTCCATTTGCTGAGGCCAAAACTACAAAAAAAGAGCACTGAATGTGTTTTTAATTTTAAAGAAATCTGTATGTAGAACAACAGAATCTGTGCTTGTTATGTTTCTCCATCAACTTTGTTTAATATGCAACTTAAACATCTGGGTTTTCTTTGCCTGTCAGCTGCTGACACCTCGTGAAATCCTGACCTTTAAAAATTGCTGTAACAAGCTCTTTTGCCTACTTGTAGTGTCCCTCAGAACAGAACTGAATTAAGGTGGGTGAGGAGTGGTGCCTCTGATTTTTTGCAGATAGTGGATCAGATCCTGCTAGTCTTTTTAATGCAGAGCACCCTGAGCCACCAAAACCAGTGTGGTTTCCCCACTGCGAACGGCAGGCTGAGATTCTGGCACGCTGAAAGGATGGCTTAGGGAAAGAGGGATGAAAAGAGGGAGCAAGTGTGGACCTGTACATGTCCTTTCCCTTCTCCAGCCACCCACCAGTGGTCCCAGAGGAGGGGACCTCTGCAGAGCAGGCAGGGACCCATATGAAGTCTTATGGGAACCTGCATTAGCCACCTGTGCTCTGTTCTGGGAAAGTGTTTGGCCCAATTCTGTAGATGCTTTTGGCTAGAATAGTTCCACAAAGCACAAATGAGCATCCTCACTCTGAAAGCTAGCACTCAGGTATTGGATTCTACACAGCTCTGTCATTGCGTCACATAGATGTGCTTTAGAAATGCCCTTCAGCCAAGTTGTGTGAATCACTGCCAGATGATGCCTACAGGAAGGAGAAGTGCACTTGGTGATATCTTCTTCTGATTACTGTTTCTCAAAGACGGACAAAAAAGCCTAGCTGTGTGGTTTACACAGAGAAGACAGTTTTGCTGTCTTGTGACAAGCATGCCCATGCCAAGCCTTGGGTAAAAGGTGATATTATGCCTTATGCAAAGGAGACTTTTTTTCCTATGAGCATGCTTATGAAAGCAAATAAAGAGCCTGGTATTCCCACTGGGGATAACTTCCTTAAGCCACACTGCCCTGATGTGAGAAGCGTACCACCATAAGGTGAGCCTCAGCATGCCTGCAGTGTCACTTGAGCCACTTTCCTTATAAAGGGACCTTACAAAGAGGGTGCCAGAGACCCTTGCCTATCCCAGGCTGTTTCTGTATCACAGAATTACATATGCTAGGGTTGGAAGGGACCTCTGGAGATCATCTAGTCCAACCTTCTTGCTGAGGCAGGTATGCCTAGACTAAGTTGCACAGGAATGCATCCAGGCAGATTTTGAAAGTCTCCAGAGAAGGATGGAGGGAACATCCTTCCCATGCATTCAGAGGCTGGAGGAGACCATCTGGCTCTGCACCTACCCACTGCACAGACTGAACATCTTGGTCTTTCCCATTTACGTGGGAATTAGTCATGTCAGGGCTTGGATGTTGCAATTTTGATGGTGTAATCCTGTCACGTCTTTGGTAATTCTAAGTCTCCTCAGACAAGATGGGAAAGAGTTTAATGTCTAATGTGAAAAGCAGGAACATTTACAAAGGTGAGTATGAAACTCTTTTAGGATGAATTCATGTGTCATAAACAAGAAAATAAGTGGTGCAGAAGTGATTTTTCATTGCAGATCACTTTTAAGTGTGAAATTCTTGATAAATATTTAATAATCATTATGCAGTTCTACTCTGACATGAACTTTCTGGGGAAACATAGTCCTAATACAGCAAACCTCCACATTTCTAGAAGAAAGACAAACTACTGATCTTGTTCAATATACCATGTACATATTTTAATCTTTCCAGATTTCCACAATCTCTTTGCACTAGTTTGAATGTGGCAGAAATCCTGGGTTTGCTTTGGCTGGTGATCCAGCAGAGCTGGGATGTCATGCTGCCAACAACCCACTGAAGTCCCAGGAGACAAACTGTCAGAGGCAGCCTGTGGGGACCATGGCTCTTGCAAGTCAAGAAGCACAATATATGAAAGCTGTCAGCACTGGGGACATCCCAGCCCCCCACCATAGCCATACGGAAAACAAATAAGCGGTGAAGGGCAGGTGTCTGGCTGTAAGCGCACTGCAAGAGTACATGCAAGTAAAACCCATTCCCCTCCACCAGGGTGTAGTTCCTTGTCCTCTGGTAGCTTGGTTTGGCTTCTTGATTTGACCACCAAAATTGCAGCTGAAACAAAACATCACTTTTTTTCATGCTGTGGAGGCTACCAAAACCGCAGAGCACTTACCTCGTTCTGTTTTGTTTGTGTTACATCCTCCTGTCCCTAAGTTTCTCTTAAAGCACGTCATAGATGTTGTTAGCGGGGTTTCCCTTCAGCCTTCAACAGCAGCCTTT
>VWYK01061080.1:7776-20931 GCA_013399775.1 Semnornis frantzii | reverse complement strand
AGTATTTGTGAAACTCCCTGTGTCATAGCAAACATTCCTGAGTTTTCAGAGGCTGGTCTGCTGACCTAGGGAAGGGGGTGGGTGTGCAAGCACCCAGACAGCCTAGGAACTGTTAAAGGTGATGCTGGGCAGAGGGGAAGGAGGCCAAAAGTCCTGCCAGGCTGAGAGATGCTTTAGAACACTGTGGTTTCATCTGATGTGATTTCATAAAGCTAGCATTTAAGGGTCAGATGATGCGATATGCTGCCTTCAGACGCTGCATACACAAGCCCAGCCCACTGTTGAGACAAAAGTGGCTTTAAGCCCTGTCTATCCATCTATCTGATCTATCTGTCTGCCTTTTGCCAGTTGGCATGAAAGGTTCTTTATCTGAAACTATTTCCAGCTATTTCTTCTTTCAGAAACTCCAAAGTGTTTGCATGACTTGAAAGAGTTTTTTCTAGTGTTTTTGGCTGGGCAACATTCTGGCTTCAGATTTTATGACAGGTATTTGAATATATTCCTTTGCTTTTGGAAGGGCTGTTGCAGCAGGTATCTTTCATAAGAAGAGTATGTCTTCTGTTCAAAGTATTCGTCATTTTCTCATGTTATTTTTGATACCGCTTTAGAAATTGCATGTTGGCAGTGTGTTACTTATGGCAAGCTGAGTCTAAAGCACAAGGAAGGACTCACGCATGATACATCTCAAATCAGAATGTGTAGACATACCAGGAAGCGAACGGCATCTTGGTGTGGCTACATCTCTCTGGGGCTTGCTGGTGGGCCTGGGATTTGTGGGTAGTCTGCTTGAAACTGCAGAGAGACCTCCAGGTGTGAAGCCTAGAGTAACACCTAAGGAATGAGATGAAGTTTCTAGTGCTGGAGAGAGGATCCTTTCGTTGTCTGTTCTGTGCCTGCCTATGAGACACTGGTTATTTTTAATCCAGAGCACTTAAATTGAAATTAGATGTTTATTAACGTTGTTCAGCTCAAGAATGTCAAAATAATAATCCAACTCTGTTCCCCAAAAAGTAGGAAAAAGGGCACAGTAAAGGATTTTTGGGTAGCAATGCTAGTCCTGGAGCACTGGAGTGAGCAGTCATGATGATTATGCTTCCTTACTGTGATATCCAAGCTACTGTACATTCAGTTTTTCAGGAGCAGCTTTGCTATGTCTCAGTTGAAGGAACTGCAACGTGGATCGTATCTCACTTGTTTCAGGGAGTTTTGAATAGTATGTGCTTATCTTCATGCTGTGCAGCCAGATGTTCCCACTTCCCTAAATACCAGCCACATAAGGGAGGCAGTCTTGAAAACTGTCCTGTGTCTCATGGTTACACTGTATGCATGGACAATGGTATAAAGTGAACTTCATCTACCTGATGGAGAGAAGTGTTTGCAAAGTCAAGGCTATTGCCTAGTGTGCGCCAGCTAGCTTAAAAAGAAAATATTTGGGTTGGTTTTGGTTGTGGTGGGTTTTTTTTGTCTTGCTTGGGGTTTGGGGGTTTTTTTTGTGTTTTTTTTTTTTTTTTTTTTTGATGATGTAGCAATTAGTGGCCAGATTCTGGGTGAAAAAAAAGTTGCTTCAGAATTTGGCCTAGCATAACTTTAAGATAAAAGCTTTTATGTACTCGCTAATTCACAGTTGCTTTGGCTTCTCTCATTATCATTCTGAAGTTATCTTTTTCATGCTGGGAGCTGGATTTTCCTGGCACTGCATCTCTTTTCAGCAATGTATACACCACAACTGCTGACAAGTAGGAGTCAGATCCCATGTTTCTTGACCCTGACTGTAGCTTGTCTTTTCTGGCAGTGCTTTAAAGTCTCCCATCTGCACTTGTCTCATGATGACCAGTGGCGGATCTTCAGCTGCATGAAAAATGCCTGATGTTATCCTGTTGTTGTTCTCGCACTCCTCCAGACCCGCTTCTCTGGCCAGGCTGTGAGCTCGGTCCTGTGCCAGCTGTGCAGCCCTTGTCTGTTCCTAGATAGAGCCTTATCAGGGCCTGTCATGTCTGCACTCCTGTCCCCTTCTAGCCCTTTTCTGTGCTTACTAGAAGGGGCAGAAATGGTCCTCTGCTGCATTGCTGTTTTTTTCAATTCTCTTTGCTTTTCCGTAAAATACTCTCATTTCCCTCCTCCTCTGTTCCATATGGGATCTGTGGTAGATTGCATCTGCATTCTTCAGCTGCCGAGAGGTGGAGGGAGAGCTTTGCATCTCTCTCTATATGCCTGTCATGTCCACTGGGCTAGTTTTTTTTCCAAGTCTGGTGATAGTTGTCCCATATCCAGCTTGCTCAAAAGATGATGCTGTTCTTAGCAGCATTTCGAATGATTACAGACACTTTATGCTCAGATTTGTCCTGATCTGGCTTACCAAGACTATGACTTCTTAAGGGATGTGGGATGTTTGGTAGCAAGCAAGTGTGCTTGCTCAGCTAGGAGGATGGATATTTCTCTGATCTTACTCTGTAGTTTGGTGTGTGAACATTATATTTGACAGATTAACAGTATGTTCGTTCCTCCACCACAGCTCGTCTGTGTTTGTTTATTTTGTTATTTTTGTTATAGTCAGTTTCAATTGTTATTTGGGGGTTTATTTTCTAGGCCTCTTTCCTTTTCTTTTTCTCAGCTTAAAGGAACCTTTTTTTGAGCTTTATGGTAATTAGAGGGAAAAGCACTATTACTGTTAAGTACTTCATGCCTTTTTATCGTGCCCCATTAGACAGGGCACGCAGGAGTTTGCACATGCACGTTCCTTTGCTGTCCTCATTCAGCTGTCAGCTTACTTTCATCTTCCTACACCTCTCATCACATTGAAGGTTTACCTGGCACTCAGGATTTCCATTACCCACCATACCACAGCTGACATGATGTAGCAGTCTTCAGCCATCCAGATTTCTGCTGTCATCTGCTGACTACCACCAGGAAAGCAACATTACCCCAGGCTGGGAAATTATTGGAAATTATTCCCTCCTGGAGCCCCACTACCACTGGCAGCAGCACTGGTGGTTGGGCATGTAGTCCTCCCTCACTCAGGAGCAAAGCAGTATCCCAGCCTGGCAACATTTCACAGAAAGGCATTTTTCAGCCACTTTCCTTTCCTGCCTGCTGGTGCCCTGCTAGTTTCCATGGTATTCATCATTGTGTAGGGGGTGGCAATTTCAGTGTCCTGGCAGCTTTCCAGGCTGCCTCTCCATTAAAACCCTGTACAATTTCAAGCTTATATGTAGTTTTTCTTATTTTTTCTTCATCTTACAGAGCTGCCATGTGCTTTTAAGCAATTAAGATATTCCATCCTTTGCTTATCTCTCAGGCACAGTGTGAGGTTGTGCTCTTCCTTGATAGCAAGTTGCTTTGAGATGCTCTGATGAAAGGCTTCCTATAAAGGCAAAGAATGATCATAGCCATGTAAATGCTTTGATTTCCAGGGGATGGTACAGGGCATCCTACTGAAACAATAAGTCCCAACAGTAAGCAGCTGGTTCTTGGAGCTGAACTTAAATGAGATGACATCCCTGTTTGCTTCCAATCTCTTGTGTAAGAGCTCCTTCCCATGTTTTCAGCCAGCCTCTGAGAGCTGCTGTGCCCTTCCAGGTTGGTGGCTGCTGGAGCACTATCTGTGGTGTGTGCTCCCAGTCCAGCTACACACTTGTAATGGCAATGCAGAAAAACATCAGGAAAATCTTTCTTGTGAAAGATAAGGTCTAATTCTTGACAATCCTGTTTTGTTTTCTTTCAAAAGCAAAACAAACCAAGGCTTTGCTCTAAGCAACAGTTGAAGTGAGCTGAGCATATTGCTGGTCTCAGCTTCATGCAGAGTTTCATAATAGTCTTTAGTCATAATAGTCTTGTTTTTTGGAAGCAAGTCATCACTGCTCTTTGAGCTGAATGAACTCTGATCAGGCTTGGACCTCTACACATCAGGGTGAAAAAATACCTCTAATCTGAGCAGGAGGCCAGAGGATTAGAAGAGGGAGGGTGTTATGTTTCAATATGCACAAAGCAGCCTCTGTTCCATTTGATTTGGGAAGGGTGATTAAATAGTGACCTTCTCAGCTAAAGACCGCAGGTCTGTTATCTGTGTCTTCGGCTGTTTTGGACTTTGTTTCAGGCTCTGTTTCATCTGAAGGTAAGATACATTTGGCAACACAAGCAGATCAAAAGACTGTTGCTGAGATGGGGTTAACAGCTCTGTGTTGAAGGAAGATGCTTTTTGGTGTGCTAAAGGAAAAGGGGCTGTGAACTGCAACACATATTAACTATTTCTATCTGCAGAAACCACAGAAGATAGAAACAGTAGTAACAGCTGCCCCTAGAATTATTTGTGCATGTTTGGCTACAAAGCTTTCTGCCCAGCTGCCTGGAGGTCACTGTGAGTGCTGATAAGTAATTGCCAAACACCAAGAAGATGGGACAAGGTCATAAGTTCTTCTGGTAGCAAAGAAGAATGTGTTTAGCAAACATCACTATCTCTGAATTGGGGTGAGAGATTTCATCAACAAAACATGAAAGAGAGGTCTAAACACTAGCAGAGTACAGGAGGAATCTGCTTTACAGCTTTTGGCTAAGCTGAGAGAAATGTGGGACTTCCTGTTTCCTTCTGAGCCAAGAATTATCTGCTAGCCTGCCCCAGGGACCTGTTCTTGTGGCCAGGCACTGGGAAACTGTTGGGCCTTACCTAGTTGCATCTGAGCACAGTGATGTTGGGGTGGCTGGCCACAGGAGTATTCTGTCCCCCACTGATATCACTGCCATCTCCTGTCCCATCTATCTCTCTGTATCTGTTGGGGCCAGGCCAAAGAAACAGGGCAGCTGTGGGCTGGAGAGAAGTGCAGCCCAGCTCTGCCTCTGCAACAGTTTTAAGTGCCTGAATTTGGTTATCCAAATTTGGAGGCATTTAAAGCAGGGCTTTGTGATTGGCAGCCCTTTAATTGGCACTGTCCCCATCTTGCTGGGCAGACAGGGAGCTCTGGCCCAGTGTGGCTCGGTTCAAGCGGGCAGCCAAAAGGCTGGGAGAGTTTGCAGGCACTTGTGTCTTCAGCCAGGGTGGCTGAGAGCAGCGTGTGCCCTGTAAGGCCATGCTTTGGCCAGGGTCCACATATATGGATGTGACCCTGTGTGGGAAGATGAGAAAGAGCTGAGGACTACTTTCCCTCAGTTCAAGCATCAGCCTAGGCTGCTTCCTCAAGAGGTAGAGGTGGGCCTGAAACCATGGCAAGGGAACTGTGGAAGTGCCTGGGAAGGATGAAGGCTTTGACAGGGAAAGAGGGAGATGGGGTCTGACTTGAGGGAGAAGGAAGTTCATGGGACACTGGAGTGAAGATTGTGTAGTGGCCAGAGCGAGTTGGGGAATGACTGGCAGGGCTGCTAGCAGGTCACATCTGCATGCTGGCTTCTGCAAGGACCAACTTCTTTCTCTGTTCAACACCCTCTGTGTTGTGTTGATGTGCTAATCTTCAGCCTTTCCAGAAGATAGCTGCAGTGACAACCCCATATCCCAGGACGTCCACCATTGCTATCTTGACTTAATGTACTTTGCTTTACAGCCACAGATGGAAGATCTCCTGTGGGAGGACTTTTGGGCAGACAAACCAGCACCTTTTTGTTAAGCAACTCTATTACTGTATGAAATAGCTGCTTCCCGATAAAACTATTATGCGCAGGGGTGTTTGGTCACAGATATTAAAGGTTTGAGCTTAGCATCTCCCTTTCTGGTAAATCTGTAAATGCAAAGTCCAACTTGCTTAACCCTCTCCTGTAACATTTTTTTCTTCTTTTCCTCCCCAGCTCCCCTCTCTCCTGCACACAACTTTGCTCCTCTTTCTGTTCAACGTTTAGTTCATAGTCCATACTGCACACTCCTTGCACCATTCCACTGCCACTGGGGATGTGAGAGCTCCTGGCAAGTTACAGGGGCAAAGGTAAAGGAGTGTGTGTGTTTTTTTCCTTTTATTAAATGGCAGCCTTCTGAAGTTGAGGTAATAGTTAAAAATAAATGAGGACAAAAGTGAAACTGAAAGAAAATGCTGGAGAGGGGAAACCCTGCTCAGACATTGGGTTTAAGGAACTCAGTGAGGGGCAAGGGAAAGGAATGAGAGGCAAAAACAAGATGCAAAACTTCACAACTGTTTTGTGGCAAATGGCACAGAGTGAAGAAAAATTCCTTCAGGCTTATGAAGTGTAAATCACATTGTGTATTTCTATCTCTAGGACTGTCTTTCCTGCTTTTGATGAGCTTTCATCTGTAGAAAAACTACACTTTGCTTTTGAAATGAAGGGCAGCTTTTCCTTTAGAAGTCTTTGCCCACTTGTCCCTCCACCCTTATTTATGCCTGTGCCATTTAATCAGAAATTGCAAGCAGAGGTAGAGGCTTTCTGGAGTCTGAGGGTTCTCTGTGTCCCCTAAGCCTTGCAAAAAATTTTGGTCTCAGGAGTCCTGCTTATCATTTTTGACCCCAAAGGTTTTTTAGGCCTCTGCAGTTTCAAGTGGTCATTGATACTGTGGGGCAAAGGGAATGAATGTGCCCTCAATGCATGCCTGAGCAATTCAGGCCTGGTGCCTGTGGCTGAAGACACTGGTCTGGCCTGTATCACTTCAACAAGAGGATTCCTGGTGGATATTTTGGAGGAGCAGTTAGTTTCCAAATCTATCTGTTAGAGAGAGGTAAGCAGGCTGTATAGAGATAGCGAGGGAATATTCTTCCCTCACTTTCATCAATGAAAATAAATTTAAAAAATCATCAGGTAACAGATGTCACATTACAGGCAGAAGCATAGGGATAAAGATCTCCTGTTTGATATCGTAAAAGATAACGATTTAACTTTCTTTCTCCGGGTGATGTTCCTTGAGCTGGATGCATGCAGGAAAGGAATGCTGAGCATGTATGCTCAGAGCAGTACTTTTCTTTGGAAGCAGTGGTTTTGAGAGAGGTCATCCCTCTGCCTTCATGCTTAGAATCATAGAATGACAGGGGCTGGAAAGGATCTCGAAAGATCACCTAGTGGGGTCCAGGCAGGTTTTGAATATCTTCGGAGAGGGAGACTTCACAACCTCCCTGGCTTGCAGTGGCAGCAAGTCTGGAGTAAAAGATGCCTCTCTGTTTTGACTGGGTTTTGCCTTTGCAAGAGAAGACAAAACTTGAAGAAGTTCTGCTGTTGGGTTCATACTGGATGCATTGCAAAGAAGAACTTCTGTAAGAAGCCTGAGTAAAAGCTGTTCCCTCAATGCTGCTTTTGGCTCCTCGAAGAGGAAATAGGGAGAGGCCAAGGAGCCAGTAACAGCAAAAGCCAAGGGCTGCACTGCAGCTGCTGAAAGATGTGGAAAGAAGGGCACATGTATGTGCCTTGTTATGCCAAATGACTGCCCAAAACAGCACCCTCAGAGGAGAACCACAGCTGCAAAGAAGCTGCCAAAGAACAGATGAAAAAAGGTAGGCAAAAAAATGCTTTCTGGACTGCGCCTTCATCCCCACCAGCCATCCAGGCCTGTCAGGCAGCAATGAAGACGTCAGTGCCATTCAAGCAGTACTCCAGCAAATGGAGTAACACCAAAACTTCACATCTTCAAGGCTGAGTGTCATGCAGTGGCAAATGATGCCACAACTAAGGCTGTCTGGGGAGTCGTTACATGCATGGCTGGTTTGCCATTAAAATTTGTCATCTAGAATAACAAGTAATGAGTGCATTTATTAATACTCTTTCCTTTAGGTAAACATCTGATGCTTGGCAAGTTTGCATGAAGTTCAAGGATGGCCAGCAATGAGCACACACATGGGCTGTTTCCTGCACACCTCTGCCATGGTTAATCCCAGTGCAGGTCCACCAAGGCTTTATCAGAGGATTTCTTTCACTTTGTTCTGTGTTTTTATTAGCTTTCTGATATCGAGCTGTGAGAAATTAGAGAATGAAAAGGTAGTTTTTCAAAATCAACCTGGCTTGCACTGTCAGCTAGCCTGTGTAGTGAGTGATTAAAAAAACCCAAACAACAACAGGACAAAAAAAAAAAGGCAAAAAACCCCCCCAAAACCACAACAACAGAAGGAAAAAGGAAGGTAACAGTGAAAGGAAAGCCCATGGAAGATTTCATGAGCTCCGTTCCCAGACACCTGTCTTGAGTGTGAGCAGGCTCAGGTCACTCTCAGGAATGAAACCCTGCAGGTCTGTGGCGATGACACACCCCTCTGCTATGGACCAGAAGATGATACTGACACAACTCATTACATTTCTGTTTCTGAGTAATTCCGTTGTTGGATTTAATGAATAAGTGATGTTTTGAACTGATAAACACTGTGCAGCAAACTTCCCATTTTATGGGGTGATGAACATGCCAAGGGTTTCAGGCAAGCTGTAAAAGACCTTTAACATATTTTTTCAGATTTAATTCAAGTGGGAGGCACTTCTCAGAGCTAGCTTGAAGTTTCTTTCACCTCCACCCCCAAAATGGAGATAAGGTTTCCACAGACTAAGCAGTTTTATCTCTAAAGCAAGACAGTGACTGCTACATTGTTGGTAGTTTATTATCACAGGGAAATAGCGTGTGTTGTGAAATACATAAAACACCTATGAACTTTTTCACTGTTAATCTGTTTAGACACAAAGTATTCCTTTGCATGTCTATCCCACAGTGTGCGTCTTATTCTACCTTCTCCTCCCTGAGTACCAAAATCTTATCTGCCCACGCTTGCTTATGTTTCTAGACAGGACCCTCACATCTTTGAACATGCAATTACGGGCTTCCCATAGGAAACCACTTAGTATACCAAAACCAGGGAGTGTGAGACCAGCATAAAATAATCTCAAAATATATCTTTCTAGGGACTGCCACAAAGTAGTGCAATTAATTTTTGCATTGAAGTCTCCCATCAAAAGGTAAACAAAGCTGCTACAAAATTTCTCTTCCAATATAGCATAATGATGTCAAAGACTGTCAGGACTTTGTTGCACAGTACGGTTGGCCTTGCAGGATATTACACAACAACATGGTAGAGTTAGAAAAACCTAAGTTTGAAAGCACTTACTACTTCCTACTTGACAATGTTAATTTTTTTTTCAAAGGCTTGACAGTTGGTGCTCTTTTCTGTGCCTCGGAGACAAAGAAAATTGAAGCCTTAACAGAATTCAGCCAGGCTTTTATGAGTCTAAAGGCCAAAACTAATGTCTGGCACAGATAATTTAACTAGACTAAAAGAGAAATTAATTCCCTCTGAGACAGACAATTTGATTTACTATTTCCTTAGGGCTGTGGGTAGAATTGTGATCATGAGAGCCTGCTCTGATATGTGATGCCATAGGAGGCATTGCCAGTCTTGCATCTTGGCAGGGCAGACTGATAGTCACAGATAGTTCTTTTTCTGCCTGTCAGAAGGAACAGAAAGGACACAAAAGACTTTTTTCCCTGGAGGGCTTTTCCAAGGCTTCAGTCACAGCTTGGTGTCTCTGTCCCTCTTTTATGGAATCTGTTTTCCCAAGGTCAACCCAAGGCTTTGAAAGGGAGCAGAAACTAGTAATTCAGACAAGGTGTGAGTGATGCTGGTAGGTTCTGAGAAGGCTCTGTAGGGCAAGGTGCCTTTCCCTATTCCCAAGGAAACATGTCCATGCTGAAAAAAGTACTTCTGGATCTAGGTTTCTTCTGAAGTCCTAGAAGATTCAGCATTTTGCCTTCTCATATCACACACTCACTTTCCTCTAACTATGATCTTCCCACAGCCCCTCTTGTTATCCTGACTTGGAACTCCAAGGGAACTTATGGGGTGCTAACATTAATGTCTCTCTGCAACACCTCAACAGGACACTGATGGGAACATCCATATGAAATAAGCAACTGCTTCCGAGGGTAATGACGTCTGTGTGTGGTTACTTGTTTGGCTGCACTGGCTGAAGTTTCAGCTGCTAACTCAGCAAGACTGTAGACAGCATTGTCTTTTCAGTTTGTGCTGGCTACAATTCAGATGTTAATTATCTAGTGAGGTATATGAGGCTTGGATCATGGCTATCAGAAACCACCTCTCTCTCCACATACTGTTACAGGAGGTGAGATAAAGGAGATGATCTTGCTGACAGTTCCCTTATTTAGCAATGAGTGGCAGGCATTTGCACTGGAGACCTGTACCAAATCCATTATTTATTAAGCTATTATTTAGGATCCAGAATGATCTATTTGTAGAAAAGTTTGTGAACATTGTGATTGCTGTTCTAACATATGCTGGTGCATCAAAGTCAATGCTAGGGGGATTCTTTGTTCTTAAATTAGGAACAAAATGTTCCCTAAAAGCTAAGCAGTGGGCCATCTTATTATCCTCTTTTCTCAATGTGACAGCATTGAGAGAACACTCTGGCCAAGCTGAGGGGCAGCCAAATATAATTTATGGTTCATTTTAAACTGATTTGTTGACTTCATGAAAGGCCCTGTCAAAAAGAATAGTCCCTTGAGTCTTAACAATGATAACAGTTGCGTCAGTGCTGAAAAACTCTTGGATAACAGTAAGCCTATCCTGTGAAATCTTTTTAAAGTGCCTGAATGCTCTCTACATCTGTATAGCGAAACTGGGGTTGGGCCCTCCTTGGCCCTGCCAGCTCCAGAGAAACTGAAGTCCAGAGATTCCAACTCTGCAGCCTGGCATCGGTATGCAGCCAGGGGCCCTTTGCAGCCTTCGCAATCATGCTGGACTAGGAAAGACCTGGCCCTTAAGGAGAAGATCTTTAGCAAAACTCAATATGGATCAGGGAAGGAGGAGAAAGTCTTACAAACTGCTGGGATTGCAAGTCTGGGAGATTAGTCCAAGGTCCTGATACAAGCTCAGGCAAAGTAGATCAACAGCCTCATGTCCTTCACAAGACCTTCTTGATCAAGGTCTGGGTTTTTGTGAAACTGAGAGGAAAGAATTGTATTAAAAATAGTGTCTTGTTCCTTCTTTTTAAGAAAACATAGAACAAAAATCCAATCTATTTTGTAGAGATAAAAAATACTGTACTTTAAGCCACAGTATCTGTTTGGTAGTTTTTTTGTGGAGTTGTCCTGAGTATTAATTAATGAGCTGAAACTAGAACCATTAAAACAAGGGAGATCTCTGTCATTTCCATCACACTGAGTGCATTTTGATACACATGCTCAACAATGACCAGAATTTCTTTTCACCATCTAAACAGTGATAGTGCAGTGCAAGCCACACAGTCAGGTTCTGTGAACAAAGCAGATCTCACTTCTTTCATTTGTTGGTACACGTGGGCAGAAAGTATGGTGCATAGTTTGGTGTGTTTGTTGAACTAGAAAAGAACACTGGAGTTTGGTCCCATAAAAAAATTGTCGAATTGTTTTTTTCCTCTCTTGGAGATAAAACTGTTCTGTTTATAGTTGGGGGGGTGTGTGTTTTTTAGGTTTTTTTTTCTTTCTTTCATTTTTTTTTTTTTTTCTTCTAAAGGTTGTTTCTTGATAGTTCACATTGCAAAAATAACAGGAAGGAGAGTGGTTAACGTAGTTGCAGTTCTGGAAATCAGCAAAACAAACTACTATCGAGGAATCTATATTTTATAGTCTCTCACCAGTCTTTATGTTACATCTGCGTGGACTGGAAGATACTGCAACAAACTTTAAAAATATCTTTATTATTATCAGCTACATAAACTTGGCTCCACCTCAGGAATCCTAAGAGTGCACTGGTTTGGAAAGGACCTCTAGAGGTCATGTAGTCCAACCCTGCCCTGTAGTCAGCAGGGAGCAGTCTGATCAGGTTGCTCAGAGCCCGATCGACCCTGACTTTGAATGTCTCCAGGGGTGGGCTCTCCACCACCTCCCCAGGCAACTTGTTCCAGTGTGATACTAAAGACCAGCTTTGTAGTGTCCAGTTTAAATCTACCCTTCTCCTGTTTAAAACCAGTGTCCTTTGTTCTATGGCTACATGCCTTGCAAATAGTTCCCCTCCAGATTTCTTGTAGGCCCCCTTCAGGTACTGGAAGATCACTATCAAGGTCTCCTCAAAGCCTTTTCTTCTTCACAATCTTTGCTGTCAACAAACATCACAACCTCAATGCTCTCAATCTGTTTTCACAGGAGTGGTGCTCCAGCCCTCTGATCATTTTTGTGGCTCTCCTCTGGACCCTCTCCACCAAGTCCATGTCCTTCTTGTGTTGAGGGCCCCAGAGCTGAACACAGTACTCGAGGTGAGGTCTCACCAGAGCAGAGTGTCAGAATCACCTCTTTTGACCTGCTGGCCATGCTTCTTTTGGTGCAGTCCAGGATACAATTTGCCTTCTGGGCTGCAACTGCGCATTGTTGGTTCATATCCATCTTTTCATCCACTAGTAGCCCTGAGGAATTTTCTACAGGGCTGCTCTTTATCTCATCCCCTGACTGTATTCATGAGGATTGTCCTGACCCAGGTGAAAGATTTTGCACTTGGCCCTGTTGAACCTCATGAGGTTCACCTGGGCTCATTTCTTCAGTTTATTCAGGTTCCTTTGGATGATGTGCCATCCCTCTGCCACACTGACCACACCATTCGGCTTGGGGTCATCTACAAACTTGCTGAGGGTACACTCAATCCCCCTATGTTGTTGATGAAGATACTAAACAGCAGTGGTCCCAGTACAGACCCCTGAGGTTCTCAACACTTGTCACATCTTCATCTGGACATCAAGCCATTAACCACTACTCATTGGATGTGACCATCCAGCTAATTCCTTTTCCACCAAACGGTCCACCCATCAAATCCTCATCTGTCAACATAGAGAGAAGGATGTTGTGGGGGCCTGCATCAAAAGCAAATTATGTCTCTGGCCAAAGCACCACAATGATAACAATCCTACTAGAATTTATTTTAATGATTCTCTTGATGATACAAGAACCAGATTACATCTATCTCACCTGTTACAGCTTGGGAAAAGCAGTTATAGAGAAATCTTTTATTATTATTAAAATCTTATTAAAATAGTTGTCTTTGTTTTGAAATCACAAAATCTCTTGAAGAGGCAGATGATCATGTTCCTTGGGGGAGATAGGTGGCTGAAGCCGCATAAGCAGGGTGGACTTGTCTGGGTTCACTATGGAGAAAGGAGTAGGCAGTATTAGCAGAGCCTGTTGTGGAGCCCAACGTGGGCTTGAAGTAGAGAACAAAGCAGGAGCTCTGGAGTATTTTAAAAGAACGCCATGGAGTCCAAAGCTGATGCAATCTTAGGGAC
>VWYK01061077.1:4856-16531 GCA_013399775.1 Semnornis frantzii | reverse complement strand
ATAAGATAAAGAGAGATAGAGAGATCTCTGGGACATGTTCTTGTCTTCTCTCTGCTGTGTAGCCTAACTAACCACTCTGCTTCTAACCCCTCTGGCCCATCCTCCAAACTCACCTTGCACGTAAGCCAGACCCTGAGGTAAGGTAGAAGGATGGAAAGAAGGTGGAAGGGTGGTTGGGAGCCCCTCCTGGGGACTCTGATTTCTGGGAGGGGGATTGTGTTTCTGTATTACATTTAACTTGTATATCTCTGTAAATATACATGTCTATTGTGTAAATATCTGCTTGCACATTGTGCTAAGCTGTAAATAGAGCTTCGGTTCTTACCTTCCATCCAGCTGAGTCTACCCTGGGGGATTTTCCTGGCGTGGGGGTCGGGGAACTCCCAAACCCTCACATGTATCCAGAGAATCTCTTAAACAAAGAAATTACAAGCAAATAAAGAAAAGCGATTATGAAATCTCATGTCAAAATTTCAGTTTTGAAGATTAGTTTGTATTCTTCACTTTACAATATGTTGTGGTAACTTGAAGTAGAGAGAAAACAGAAAGCAGACAGGTTAACATAATGTAAGTTCTGTTTGAAATTTAGAGACATTGTGAATAAAAGAGATTTAAAAAAAACAATTAAAAATTATTTTCCATGGCTTAATTGATGACTTAATTGATTAGTCGATACAGGAAAAATGAGTTTTTCCTGTATAAAGAAAAATTAAAATAAAAAAAAAAACAGGCCTTTGCCCAACATTATTTTGTGCCTCTGCAGTCAATAGCTATTTACAAGTAATATGGAAGGTAAATAACAGACTATCGTAATCACAGATCAAGAAGGCTATTATCCCTTGTATTTCTCAGTTGTCCTGAATCTGGACTTCCAGGACATGTGAAAATTCTCATTCTATGTAAGATGGTAAGACTTTCAGATCTAAGACTTGAAATTTTTTTCCAGCTCTTTTGCTAAGTTAGATTCAGGCCAATTTTCTTTCTCCAAGCACAGCTCTAATTGACACACCTCTAATCTGTTTCATGGTCATGTTTCTGAGAACATTCTCATCTCTCTGAGCTTGCTTGCTCTCTCTCTCTGTTTTTAGCCTCATTGTGAATATCTGGAAAGGGATATTAGTACATTAGAAGACCGGGAAGATGAAAAGAAGAATTACTGACAGCATGGGTATGAACAAATAAGATTTTCTCCATGTCTTGTACTCAAAATATATTTTTGAATATCAAACCTTCAATAGAGACAGCACAGATCTCGTAGGACAAAATTAAACCTGATTTGAAGAAACTTATATTCAGAACACGAAGTCTCTGAGAACTTTTATAAAAGGCTTATGTATAAGCAAATTTTGCAGTGTCAGGTTACCTGTAAGCTTAATCATTGCCATACTACTCTGTGAACTTGTCCATGGGATCTTTGTCAACCATTCCAAACAAAGATTCTGGGGGTTATTTTGGCCACTGCAATAGTATTGGCAGAGATAGAGAGACCAGGTGCAAATAAAAATCTCTCTGTTGAGTCTAGATGTCTGTAAACATCTCAAAAATCTGGAATACAGTTGGGAATCTGGCAGGAATTCCAGGTGTTTAAGGGAAATTATAGAAAGGGTTATTTTAAAATATAGGTTTGGAATGGCAAGAGATTCGGTAAAGACAGTAAAAAGTGGAGAGAAAAGGAGAAAGGTAAGAACCTACGAGACAGAGCAGATCAAACCTTAGGTGACATAAGGTCGCCTGGCGCACAGCCCAGACAGCAACTGAGTCCCTGCCTATGGCAGGGGGTTGGAACTGCATGATCTTTGAGGTCCCTTCCAACCTATATTCTATGATTCTATAATTTTGAATTCTATCACTGAATACAATATTCTTACAGTAGAGTGGCAAAGTACCTGGAAATATTTGGGATGCAATACATTTTTTAATAATGTGTGCTATTAGAAAAAGAAAATTAAATTCTCCCCACTGACCTCACCCACAGTGTGACACACAAGCAAAGTTTCTATTGTACAACTTATGGGAAATACAAAAATCCTTTTCAGGCCTTACATTAGTGCCACTAATATTCTTTTCTTATTGATAGCACTTAAGCACTATGCTTGTATCTTTTTTTTTATTCCCTCTATGACTCAATTATAGTCTATAGAAACTATATAAAAGCCACAAAGGGATTTGCCATAGTGGGAAGTAATAACAATTTATTGCCAATTATGTAGTAGACACTCCTGAGGTGAGAAGGAAAATACATCAAGCAGTGTGGCAGGTTTCTGGACTCCTCCTTTTCGAGTAGATGGTGTGCTCGATTTCTTTTATATTGCCTCTGAAGAGAATGAAAGCAGTGAATCTACAGACAAGAAAAGATATTTTATGCTGTTGAGAACTGACTTTCTCCTTGTGAAATAATTTTCCCAGACAGCTTCTCCTAAGTTTGTCTCTCTACTATGTATTAGGGACAGAAAAGAAGACTTTTAACTACAGCACCTATAGATCGTAGCACTTTTTCTTAGCCCTTATCAAAGGTTGCAAGTTTGATTTTCAGTACTTCTGAGTTATTTATAGTACTCATTGAAAAACCCCTGAATGGTGTACCTCTAATATGTGTTAACTGCTTAGGAATAAAGTAGTTTACAGGAAAAGCAATGTCCTCTGAACACCTTTGCAGGAAGTTTACTTGTCCTGGATCGCCTCAGACTCGTAGCTATACCCAGCAGCACATGTAAGACTAATGGGGTCAGACTGATGCCCTTAGTCATTTCTGTGTGACTTTTCCACCAGGTTCATTTCAAGTGTTACGGCAGTGTGGAGGAAATCAAGAGACATCAAGCTTTGCAGAGTGAGGCACGACTAAACAAATACAGCTGTCATTATGCATATGTTGATATTTGATAGTAGGATTTCTCCTAAGCCAGTGATATGTTTTATTCAAGTCCTTGTTCCTGGCTGGGCTGAAATTAAAGGTCACTGAAAGAGCTTGGGCATAAGTCCTCTGAAACTGGGTAAATTACATTAAAATTCAGGCTTCCAGTGAACTCATTTTACCATCTCTCTGGTAGGAGCCAAGTGGTTTGTTTAACAATATTGATGCAAAAGGAAGAACAAAAGCTCTAACTGGCAAACTTAATAGAGAACACTTAATTTCCACAACAGAATTGAACCACAGAATCACATGGTATATCTGATTGGAAGAGACCTCAAAGATCACCGAGTCCAACCTTCAACCCAGCAAGTCCCTAAGCACCAGGTCCACATGGAACATAAACTCCTCCAGGTATGGTGACTCCATCACTGCCCTGGGCACACCATTCCAATGCCTGATAACCCTTTCAGTGAAGTATTCCCTAGTATCTAGTCTAAACCTCCCAGGTACAACTCGTAACCATGTCTTCTAGTCCTGTCACTTCTCATCAAGAAGAGGCTAGCCTCCTCCTCTCTCCAACCTCCCTTCTAGAAAGTCATAAGATGAACAGCCCCAGATCCCTCAGATGCTCCTCATGTGCTCCAGGCCATTCTCTGGACATGTTCTGACATCTCAATGTCACTCCTATAGCAAGAGACCCAGAACTGAACACAATACTTGAGGTGTGGCCTCATCAATGCTGAGTACAGAGGAAGGATTTCCTCCCTGTTCCAGCTGGCCACCGTGTTTCTAATACAAACCAGGATGCCATTGTTGTGGTAGGCCTAAGAAGGCCAAAATAGGTTTATACATTCCCTGGCTTGCCCAGACATGTTTGTCTGCTCTCCCCCCTTCTGTTTTGGGGAGAAGCAACTGCGGGAAAGAGTACAAAGAACCTGGAGCCACTGAGTCTAAGGACCCTGGCCCTTTGCAGCCTGTGGTAAACAAGGTACACAGGCTCAGCTTGCGTATGCCTTGTGCAGGGCCTGTGTTCTGCCCTAAAAAGGGTAAAGCAAGCCTATGGATTCACCTAATATGATCAAACCTGGCTAACTGCCAGCTTGGCTAACTGTGTCCAAAGGCCCCTTAGTCTTGGGCTGTATGGATAAAAGTATATGAGCAGGTGACACAACCTGCTCTGCCCTTGTATCTGTGCTTGCTGCTTGTTACTGCTGCTACTGCCTTACTGATCCTGAACTGCCTTTTGCAATGGCCTTCATTCACTCATGATTTTAAGTCTTGATGATACTAAGGTTTACATTAAGTTGATGAGATCTAGTATTATGACTTGGTTTTGCTAGCTGCCCCTCACTTTGTTGCCCTGTCCCCGTAGCCATGCACACCACCAAAAGCCAGTGTAAGCAGCTCCCACAGATCTTCCCTATGTGTATGTTACTTCGGTTCTTGAAAAAGTGCGTACGACATGGGGAGCTGAACAATTTGCCATTTATCAGCAATGTTTCCTAGACATGTCCAACACACACAAATACATTCCAAGACTATTTTTCTGTGATACCAACTATCAATGTACTTCCCCTCATAAACTGCAATTTTTGAGAGTTTTGAAGTTTTTATGTTTTCCATAGGTGTCTGGCACCATGGTTACATGATAGTTTTTCTTTGGAACTTTAAGCCTAAATAACTTCATGTCAATAAATGTGACATATCTATTATCACTGAACTATTAACAGATCATAAAAGTTGTTATATTCTTAATTTACTGTGGTTTTGATGGATTAAGTGGCTTGCTAAAAGATCGCAGAGAAACTCTGAGTGAGACCATCATGTTGCTGAATAACACAATGGAAAATCACCACAGTAACTGAGCTCTCAAGGTAAGGAAAGGCATTTCATAATTGCTTTTAAAGGAAGTAACAAATTATTACAAAAATGAATAGAGATAGAAGTATTATATAATATTTCAGTTTAAAAGTTATCTTTTTCTGAATCTCCCTATGTTTAGCATACTGGACTGCAAAGCTTCACTCCTATTGATTCATGGTTGACTCATCATATTGTTTATATAGTTGTTCTTTTTTCTTAACTGAAGCATGAGTTCATTACTCACAAGATTTACTTCAGTTTGCACATACATCTGTAGTGAAGCAATTCGGTCACATCAGTCTATTTTGCTCAGTGATCTGTGGCAGTTGAGCTTACTACTATTTTGGTTTTTTCTTCCTGGTTATTTGCATACTGGTATCTTAGATGTTAATCTAGATTCTTGATCACTACCTAGCTTTCGTAACTTGCTTATGTCCTGGTGGAGCATAAATCTTGCCAGGTCATTTTAACCCTTGCTCTCCTCCTCTTGTGGGTCCGGGAGTTGTAGTAGATTGAGCAAACAATGGAGCAGCAAAGCATTGAGGGCTGGGAGCTCAGCACCACCTGTCAGGTGTCTGCTGCTGCCCCTCAAGGTGCCTGCGTGGTCACATGAGGCACAAAGATTTGAATTCATTGGGCAGAACAATGATGCCAGTGCCTGCTGGCCATTTTCATTTTCAAAATTATTTAATTAGGGGTGATTTAGAAACTGCGCCTACTGCCTTTCCTGCCTTTCCTGCCTTCTCTGCCTTCTCTGCCTTTTCTGTCTTTGCCTTCTCTGCCTTTTCTGTATTCTCTGCCTTCTATACCTTTTCTACCTTCTTTGTCTTTTCTGCCTTTCTGCACCAACCCTCTGCTGGTAGCAGCACCCATTCGTGGCTCCTTAACTGGGAATCATTGCAGCCACCTGTTCGCAGCTTCCACTGAAGCTTAGCAGCAGCTCAGCTTTTCTCTCCTTCCCTCTACATGGAATATTTTATATTTTACTGTGGGATCATTATGGTGAGTTTTGGAAGTGTCCTTGTACAGGAAGCTTACTCAGGGACCAAGGCGTCATGAGTACATCTGCTGGAGTTGATGCTAAGGCTCTGTAAGCATAGTTAGAATTGTTCCTATTTTCACATTCCTATTTTCCAAGTTCTGATTGTTTAAACTATCTAATTCTGTGTTCATAAATATCCTTTGTGCTACTATTTCCTGTTGACTGAAAATCCAAAGAATCTCAGGGAATTTTCCCAAATTTTTGAACATTAATAATAAAATTAATATTCATACAGAAATTAACACTCATAATTCATAACAGATTATTCATATCATCTCCACTTAACATAGTTCTGTTTGGGATACTGCTTCCCTGTGCCCACCAAATGTTCTATGCCTTTTTAGTGTATTTCATTCTGATACTCTAATGCTTCTACGTGAAAAGCATATCCTTGCTTTTACTGAGTGGTAGCAGCTGTTCAGTAATGTTCTCTGTCTGTCATTTAGCATAGCGGATCATTGCTATTTTGCCTTCTGTTTTTTGTGTTGAATTCACCAACATATTTTCCTCCAGAAACTGAAACTTGTGAAACTTTATAAGGTCTTTGTTTAGAAGTTTAGATGTGATCCCTTAGGAACAAGTGAGACAATACAGTCTATCTATCAAACTAGAATTTTTTTTTTTTTTTTTAATGCAAAGCACATGTGGTATCAGATCAATTAGTAACTGAACTTAATCCTCACAAGAGACAACCAGCAAATGGCCCTCCAGTTTGCAGGCTCCTTCCTACTACGCTTCAGTTGAAGATGAATATGCTTTTTTCTGCTTCTTATAACTACCTAGTTCTCTAAGCAGTTGGTTTTATTTTGCTAAGGTTTTATCACCTCTGTGATTTATACATTTGTAACTTTTCTGCAGTTCTGCTTAGATCAAGTGACATTTTTGATGGGAAGACCTTTTTCTCACATACTAAATCATTTGCTCTGAGTAGGCTAAGAATAGATTTGAGCTCAGTTCATTTGTGTCTCTCATCTGATTGATCTTGTTTATCTTATACTTCTTTATTCTATCCTGCTAAATATATGGTTGAGGTCAAGGAATTACTTCACAAAGGTAAGAGAATCATAGAATCATAGAATGATAAGGTTGGAAGGGACCTCAAGGATATCTAGTTCCAACCCCCTGCCATAGGCAGGGACACCTCCCACTAGTACAGGTCACTCAAGACCTCCTCCAACCTGGCCTTGAACCCCTCCAGGGAGGGAGCAGCCACAACCTCCCTGGGCAACCTGTGCCAGTGTCTCACCACCTTCACTGCAAACAACTTCCTCCTAACATACAGTTCCAATAACCCCTCTGCCAGTCTAAACCCATTGCCCCTTATTCTGTCATTACAAGACCTTGTCAATAGTCCTGTACAGCCTTCCTGTAGGCCCTCTTCAGATCCTGGAAGGCTGCTCTAAGGTCTCCTGGAAGCCTTCTCTTCTCCAGGCTGAAGAGCCCCAACTCTTGTAGCCTGTCCTCATAGGAGAGCTGCTGCAGCCCTCTGAGCATCTTGGTGGCCTCCTCTGGATCTGCTCCAACACTTCCATGTCCTTCCTGTGCTGGAGACTCCAGAACTGCACACAGGACTCCAGGTGGGCTCTGAGGAGAGCAGAGCAAAGGGGCAGAATCCCCTCCCTTGCCCTGCTGCCCACACTGCGCTTGCTGCAGCCCAGGACTCAGTTGGCTGTCTGGGCTGTGTACGCACACTGCAGGCTCATGTTGAACAACCAAAGTTTAATAATTATCTTTTTTGGTTATTATTGCCATTAAACATATTTAAGCAAACTGGCCTTAAACTGTATAACTTATTATTGATCGTTTTGATGTAATTTTTATCTAGCTACTCCTGTTTTGCACCTACTTCAGATTTATTTTGATGAACATATTTTAAACACAAAAAATTATATTTAATATATATTTTAACAATAACATTCCAAACACCAATGACTTCCTTTATTATCATTACAAATTTCCCACTGGCCAGGAAATTTCTGCAATTTGAAGACACACATGTGAATGCAGAATTCTATGGTATTGCACCCCATTGGCTATTTTATGACACTGACATCTGGCCATCATTTATCTGAGAGAATCAGGAGAGGTCTGAAATCTATGTGGATTCCCAAAGAGATAATATATCATGTGGGACATATAAGCTTGTAGCTGGAGACCCATTCAGGTTGTCCACAGGGGCATGTTAGAGTCTGGAGCAGACAGAAGGCCATTTGCACACCACTGAGTGATGCATTTTAGATTTCTCAGCTGTTAACAGCACTTACTTGCTCTCCTAAATTTGAAAAACATAATGGTGAATGAAAGTCTTGGTTTAGATCCTATTTCATTTAATGAAAATGATCTTTTTTATGATCCTCTATAGAATCAATGCCATGTCTGCCCATGTTCCAGTAACTGACCATATCACCATGTAATCTCAAAGTACATTGGTATCACATTCTCATTTACTGCATAATAACAGAGCTATACTAAATGAGTCTCTGTGCTTTTCTCTATCTGCTCTCACACATTATCATTTTAGGCAGTCAACATGGAGTGCAGAAACATTTCAAAACCATAAGCATTTTTATTTCAGTTTCCTTCTAACTGGAGTTATTATAGTTCTAGAATTATAGTTATAGAATTATTGTATATTATAGCTATAGAATTATAATGCAACCAGTTTTTTAGAATTATTTTTTAAATTTTACACTAAATATAAAAGCAGTATTTAAGTATTTATTTCTTCAGGGCAGATTTTGTTTGGAAATGATGTGTTATGCACCTGTTACGCATAAACAGATACTGCATGCTACAAGTGATGTTTTTATATTTGCTTATTTGTAATACAAATCTCTAATTAAATTAGATCTCAATTATGCTGGGTACTCCTCTAGTCCTGAGAGTCTCCTTAGAGTCCACAGTTCAACATGAATGGCAGACTAGTGGAAAATGTGGATTAGAATTTGTGGTACCTGTTCTTCAATGAGGCATAATGATGGCTTTGAATTTGACTTGCACAAGGTGCAGATCTAAACCCACAAGATCAGTAGGGTTTGGAAGCCACCTTGGAACACAGAAGTTGTAAGCAATTCAGGAACAAATTATGCTGTTGTTTAACTGATTATTTTAAATAACAGACATTGAGTTACATAGACGTGAGGATAACTTGGAGAATTGAAACTGAAGGTAAACAAACCCCCTCCATTGTTTTGACATATTGAAGACATGCATGTGAGTAGAAGGAAATATTGTCAAAGTATTTTCTATTTCTACTCCAAAATGAAAATCAGAACTGTAAGAAAATGGCATCTCAGAAGACCCAAGATAAAGATACCTACTCCTGATGTGAGAGAATCTGGTTCAAATTCATGGTGAGCTAAAAACAGGAGTGAAACTCAAGTTTCCTTTTTGCTTAATATTTGGCCTTTCTGTGAGTCTAAGTATATAGTCATATTTAAAATTGGATCTGAAACTTCAATTTTGACTTGTTGCATTTTGTCCATGAACTAAGTTTTGACTCAGAAAAAGCATTTATCAACAAAAGTCCTGTGAAATCTGGTAAGTTTCTGATTCAACCTTGACAGCAGTGTTGCAGCCTAACTATCCACAGTGCTCTTCTTTTAAGAGTCCTTATCTCTTTCCAAAGTGTGTTGGCTTGAAGCTAATTGGAATATTTTTATGAAAAGAATTATATTATAGGTTGTGAAAAACACTGATGATGTCTACTTCACTCATAGGCTTACTGAGATGTCTCTGAGACGCAGAGAGTCTATCCGTCTCTTTGGGAGCGATTGCATCTTTTTCTCCTCTCTGCTAACCTAACTCATCACTCTGCTTCTAACGCCTCTTGCAGATCCTTCAAACTCACCTCGCACATAGACCAGACCCTGGGGTAAAGCAGAGGGGCGGAAAGAAGGTGGAAGGGTGGTTGGGAGCCCCTCCTGAGGACAGTGATTTCTGGGAGGGGAATTGTGTTTCTGTATTCCCTTTAACTTGTATACGTCTGTAACTATTCCTGTCTATTGTGTATATCTCTGCTTGTCCATTGTGCTGAGCTGTAAACAGAGCTTCAGCCCTTAACTTCCAGCCTGCTGAGTCTAGTCTGGGTGATCTTTCATAGTGTGTAGGGGTAGGGGACTCCCAAACCCTCAGACAAAGGTGATTAAGTCATGCAGTAAAACATCATAGAGTGATGCACAAGTATATTCCAACCCACTAACACATAGAAAGTGCTACCATTAGTTCTATTGTGTTTACCAGTACAATAATAAGGTATTTTCAGGACATATTTATTAACTCAGTAAACTTTACCAAAAATTACATCAGTAGCATCATTATAAAAAGTCTATTAGTCACTAAACTGAGACATACAGCGATCAGCTGCTATTCTCCAATAAATGTGAGCTCGCAATTGCCACAACAGCAATCCACTGATCACTTAGCCACACTAAATCATCATTATAGACAGCTAGCTGAGAAAAACTTCCCAGTTATGCTGAGCACAAAATAAAAGAATAATTTTCCCCGTATTCACAAACAAAATTAAATGGGACTGTATCAATATGAAGAAGGGAATTTGTTTCATCAAGGATAATATAGATGATACAGAGTAAATCTTTTTGGACACAACTATGCCATAATGAATTTCCTTACATAGTGAGCTTGGCTACCATTGTGGCATTACTTTGAATCATCATGCTGTTCAACTAGCTTGCAGTGAGCTGCAGGCCTATTTATTTGTATACAAAAAAAAAAAAAAAATCTTGTAATGGTCTTAGAAAACAGTGCTTGGGGTTTGTGGAATTTCCCTCAGATTTTGAAACATTGGAGGCATTTGCTGAATAAAAGCCCTGATTCCAGTACTTCAGAGGGCTGGTTTCTGTGGAATGCCAGGTAGGCATAGATACTTGTTGTTTTCAACAACTAGGGAAGTGAGGTTAACAGTCAATGTTTGACAGCAACCGATCAGATGTGTTCCAATGATCACGAGGTCACTGGAGTTAAACTGGTTTATGGCTATTGTTTAGCTGGCTGCTGATTAATATTTTGGATGGTTAGGTAATTGACATTCTGAATGATCAATTAATCACAAAGGAAAAAATAAAAAATGGGATACTTAACCTATCTTTCATCACTGCCTGGAGACCAAGGTTATCCTCAAAGTTCATATAAAATAAATGAAGTGACTATTAGCTATAAATCAATGTCATTATCCATTTAACACTTGACCTTTAAGAAAGAAGTATTTTCCTTAAATAAAATAGAGATATACACTTAAGACTCTAATATACAAAATTATTTATTAATATTATTAAATCAGCTCATTTTCAAGTATCAGATTACTTTCAGTTTACAAAATCTGACTTTTAAATGTACTGATGTTTGTCCAAACTCTCAGAAATTACAACAAATATATGGAATATGTGATAACTATTAGAAACACGCATGCGCATATATGTGAATGTATACATCAATATGTATATGGACTTTTTTGGAATGTCATGTGGCCAATGGCAAACAGACAAGGTACCTGATTTTTGTTTGTTTGTTTGTTTTTATGGTAACAAAAGTAGATGGAATTTGTAGGCAGACTATGTTCAGGTTTCCATTATACTCCCGTTAGGTGAGCCATAGGTTCTGAAGATCTAAGAGTATTGTATTCACCTTACCTATTGGAGTAAGATACTGAGACAACTCTTAATAAGCAAACAAACAAACAAACCTAAACAAAAAAACTAGCACCAAAAAAACAAACACAAACCCCGAAACAGCCAACTGAGTCCTGGGCTGCAACAAGAGAAGCGTGGCCAGCAGGGCAAGGGAGGGTATTCTGCCCCTTTGCTCTGCTCTCCTCAGAACCCACATGCAGTCCTGTGTGCAGTTCTGGAGCCCCCAGCATGGAACATGGAACTGTTAGAGAGTGTCCAACAGAGGCCA
>VWYK01061071.1:0-26913 GCA_013399775.1 Semnornis frantzii | reverse complement strand
TTAGCATGGAGAAGAGCAGACTGCCAGGGTATCTTCTCAATGCCAATCAAGATCTAAAGAGGGTGTGTCAGGAGAATGGAGCAGACTCCCTTCAGTGGTAACCAGTTGCATGATAAAGGTCAGTGGGCATGAACTGGAATGCAGAAGATTCCATCTGAACATGAGGAAGAAACCTCTTTGAGAATGCCAGAGCCATGGACCAGCTTGCCCAGAGAAGCTGCAGAGTCTCCTTTTCTGGAGAGATTCCCAACCCACCTGGGCAGATAGCTCTGGATGACTCCTTTCTACAGCAGGGTTGGACTAGGGGATCTCCAGAGGTTCCTTCCAACTCCCACTGTGCTGGGGTTTGGGAACTCTGTGAACAGAGAAATTCAAACCACTGATTCTTTTTTACAAAGTCACTTTTAGGTTTTTATACTTCAAATACTGAAGGTTTTGCTTTCTGGTTTAAGACCCAAGTCAGGACTCAAGGGTTGATGTCTGGACATGGGTCAAAACTGGATGATTAAGAAGGAAATGAGGCATTTCCTGCCTGTCCTCCCAGCACAAATACTGCTTAACATATCCAAGTGACACGTAGTAACTGACATCCTTTGACTGCTCCTCTGAATTACACTTTTGCTTCAGGAAAATGGTAGAATCACTGTCCCTGGAAGTGCCATATAGATATGGCACTGAGGAACATGGTTTAGTGGTGACCTGACAGTGCTGGGTTCATTGTTGGACTCCATCTGGGAGGTCTTTTCTAACCTTAATCTTTCTATAGTTCTAATATTTTTAGCCCTAATATTCTAATATTTTTAGGGAATGTGTGATGCTGAGGCATGCTTAGCATGGGCTGGGGCTGCCACTTGGCATGAGCACACTGTCAAGGCAGGAAGCAGTTTTGTTTGCCATGTGTAGGAGCTTAGTCCTGAACTATGTGCAGAGGTTTTCTTTCAAAGAATCCTGACAGTATTGAACCAGACATTTCTTTCAGCTTCTGCAATATTTAGGATTAAACTGATCAGTAGTTGTTTCAACATCACAAACCTTAGGGATTTGTGTCTTGGAAGTTTTGTAGCTGAGGTACCTCAGCAGTTCTCGAAGCATTCCTTAGTGAAGGTAATGACTATGAAGTCACTCAGTTAATGTGGAACACTTAATTTTATCTTCGGAAAGTGTTACCTAGAGGCAGTGCATTTCAGGTAAAATTTGGGAATTGCATTGAAGTTCTTTATCCAGTCAAAGGGAATCTCTGCTTCTCGTGTTCTCCAGGTGTAAGGGGTGGTAATGAGATGTGAGAAGGGGAGTAGTTCTTCCTTCTCCAAAGTTGTATCCTTGGAGAAACCCATACCATTAAATGCAGCTTTCTATGCAGTTGAATGCTGAAATGAAGATGCAAATGAATAAATTCCTTTCAATATGCTTTTGCTTGCCAGGTCCTGGAGAAATACCCTAATACACCTATGAGCCATAAAGAGATCCTTCAAGTTATCCAGAAAGAAGGACTTAAGGAGATCAGGTGAGTTAAGTCTCCATACCAGTGAAGTACAGTTTTATTGTGGTTTATTCTTAACTTCCACCTCTTAAGTATCTTGGGGCCTGAAATGTTGCAGACCTGCAGAACTAGAGTCCAGGTCCCCTTTGCAAACAGGCTATCAAGTCACTGCTACTTGTCACCAGGAAAGCAAGATGTAAAAGTCATACTTAATTCCTGCTAGGGATGTCTTTTGGTCTGCAGCTCTTGGGTAAGATAAACTCAGGTGATCAGGTAGTTCAGGCTCCAGGTGCTGAAGTAAACTTACTTCAATATTAAAAAGCAAATAGTCAGCTTAGTGGAAAGAACTTACCCCAAAGCTATCCAGGAGGTTAAAAAGCAATCTCACTTACAAATCCTTGTTTAGAAAACTTTATACTTTGTGCTCTTTTCAGACCTCTCTGGCAGTAGTGCAGTTCTGCTTTACAGACCTTCCCACTTTCACCCTCTCCCAAGTTGCAGACCAAGTGTTTGGTGTGCTGGGCAGAAGAGAATGCCAACCTGAATGGTGCTGATCTGCTTTGGAAATGGAGCAATCTGGATGACAGCTCTGGAACTGCTTAATTCTTGAGTCCACACTCACATGTACTCCCTAGAGATCACAACATCATAGAATGTTTTAGGTTGGAAAGGACCTTCTAAAGATTATCCAGTCCAACCCCTCTGCAGAAAGCAGGGACATCTTCAACTGAGCAGAGGCCTGTCTGATCAGACCTGGAATGGTTCCAGGAATGAGGTCATCCACTGCCTCTTTGGGCAACCTGGGCCAATGTCTTGCCACCCTTACTGTATAAATCTTTTCCTTCTGTGTGTTTAATTGAAAACTACCATTCCTTCTCCTGTCACAACAGACCCTGCTAAAATGGCTGTCCCCACAAGAGTTGTATTTGCTGAGATAAGGAACAACTACCCATGTGAAGTACAGAATATTTATACTTCTGTTTTCTAAGAATAAAGAAAAAGGGGGGGCGGATAAAGAGTATTGGTTGTGCCAGCTCATCTATTTTGGAATTAAGTTGAGTTCAGGATGCCTGCTTAATTATCTTTTCCACTCCATTTTCCCAGTTGAATGCAGCAATCCATTGGCTTTGGAGAAAGTACTCAAGGGCCCAAGTGTAGAAATTCTGCTATTGAGAACAAGCTGTGAACAACATAAAGGCTATTTGCTTTTTTGGAAATGTGTGCTTTAAAAGTAAGGAAACCAGACTGACTCATACAGCTGTTAGGGAGGTGACCAAAGTGTGGTTTAGATCCTGCCCTGATGACACACTTTGGTTTGGGGCAGTGCTCCATTCAGTCAGATCAAAGGTTTACTAGCCTTAGGGCAGCTTCAGTATTATGTTAAATGCTGTTAATTCACTAGAGGCAAATTCATAAATGGGAACTGTTTGCCAGCCCCTTGTGTGCACCCAAGGCAAGAAATGCAGTTGGCAGTACTGGTAGCCTTGGTGGTGGTAAGGCACAAGTCCAACACTTCCATGTGGGGAATCATTTTAGCAGTTCACATTGCTCTTTTCTGGGGCAGAGCCTTAGAGAGGAGCTCAGATGTGACATGACAAATCTAGTCCCTGTCTGGCCAAGCCAGATCATGGACTGAACAGCCCCCGCAAAAGCAGAACAGAAATGCCATGGTGCCATATAAACGTCTTTATCTCAAGGATGTCTTTTAGAGTTGATTTGAGGATTTATCAGGTCAGGCTAAATTGTTAGTTTTCCTTTCTAAGGAAGCTTCTGGGAACACCAGGACAGCACAAACTCCTCAGGGTCTTAAACTCCAGATGTTTGTGGGAGCAGTTGGATGTGAAACTCAATTTCTCTAGCTCTGTCCACCTTGCTGACTCAGCCACACTAGGATGCTGTGTAGAACTCTTTCCCTTTTAACTGTTAGATTAACTTGCAGCCCAGGAACCAACCATCTCCTGGGTGTATCCAAATCAGTGTGGCCAGCAAGTCAAGGGAGAGAATTCTGCCCCTCTACTCTGCTCTGGTGAGGGCCCACCTGCAGTGCTGTGTCCGTGGAACTCTGGGGTCCTCGGCACAAGAGAGAGATGAGCCTGTTGGATTGGGTCCAGAGTAGGCCACAAAAATAATCAAAGGGCTGTAATCCCTCTTCTGTGAGGACAGAGAGAGTTGGGGTTGTTCAGCTTGGAGAAGAGAAGGCTCCAGGGAGACCATCTTGGAGCCTTTCAATATTTAACAGGACCTGTAAGAAAGCTGGGGACAGACTTTTTAGTAGGGCCTGTTGTGACAGGACAAGGGTTAATGGTTTTAAGCTAAAAGAGGGGGAGTCAGACTGGAGAGAGGGGGAAAAAATATTGCACTGAGGATGGTGAGAGACTGGTTCATGCTGTCCAGAGAGGTGGTAGATGCCCCATTCCTGCTAGTGTTCCAGGTTGGGTTAGACAAGGCTCTGAGCAACCAGTCGGGCTGAAGATGTCCCTTCTGTCTGCAGAGAGGTTGGACTAGATAACATTTAAAAGGTCCCTTTTAAACCTAGAGAACTCTATGAAATAATAAAGATTTGTTTAGATTAATACCTGAAAGGTGGTCAGTTCTTCAAGCAATTCAGTTCCAGTTAGTGCCATAATGTGTTTGTGGCCAGACTGGGCTTCTGTTAGGCCTGTGCCTGCGACAAGGAGCAGTGGATGTAAGCTGCAGTACAGGAGGTTCCACCTCAACACAAGGGGGAACTTCTTTACTGTAAGGGTCACAGAACACTGGAACAGGCTTCCCAGAGAGGCTGTGGAGTCTCCTCTTCTGGAGACATTCAAAGCCTGTCTGGATGCATTCCTCTGTGACCTGAGCTAGATTGTATGGCTCTACTCTGGCAGGGGGGGTGGACTCGATCTCTTTGGGTCCCTTCCAACCCCAGGCATCCTGTGATCCTGTGAACAAGACTGACTTAACACAAACCAGCATTTAGTGGAGTAAAAGTCATGTTGGAGAAGATAAAAGCTGACCAGGGAGCACCTTGAGCTCACCTTACTTTTCAGTCCTCCTACATGGAGGTCCCAGGAGACCAAGGCAAAGACACTTGGGTTGGTCTATAAGTGGTGTATAAGTCTGTAGGCAAGACATAGGCTTCTGCTAGCTTGTGTGTCAAGGTGTTTGAAGTTTTATATTTTTCTCAATGCAATTCAATTTTTGAATAAACAAAATTGCAAATTTATTTGTTGTTAAACTATTTCCAGAAACACAGTGTCTTTAAAGTGTCAGTTTTGAGAGTGTGTGTTGGGTTTTTTAATTTGGCATTTATTGTGACAAGTAGCCAACCACATTCAGCTTTTCTAAACCTCTGGTTTCCAGAAAGCAAGTAGTTTTAGAAGTGACTTTCCTACAGATGTGTTGAACTGAGGCAAAATAGGGGGCCCAGCTCATGTCCAGCAGTCAGTTTGTGTTTTGTTTGGCTGTGCAACCAGTCTACCTCCTCGTTGCTCTGATTCTTGGCATGTGCTGCCCCTTGGCAGCTGTTTGAGAGGGAGCTTGAGGACATATTGAAAGAGAACTTGAAGCCCTGTAGAGGATTCAGAACTGCAGGGAAGAAAGGTGGCAGTGGGGGGGAGGAAGAAAAGAATGGTGATTTCTGCTGTCTGCAGGACAATCTGACTGCCCTTTGAACAAGGCCTCTGAGATGGAGGGGTTTTGTAGCAATATTGGGCGATTGCCTTGCCAGTATTTATAATTCTATCCTACCAGTCAAGTGATTTTAATCATGAGATTTTTAAAGGTCAGCTCAGGATCAGTGCTCTGATATGACAGTTTGAGACTTAGGGCACCTTGAAGCTAGATTATATTTGTGCGTGATCTGTCATCCCAATTTCCTTGATTTGCCTCTTTTGACAGGCTGCTCTAATCCTCTGAGAGCATTTCCTGCCTACAGGTCACTGCAAAAATGTGGATAAACGCTCAGTGAACTGGCAGTGTAACCAGATCTGACTCTAAGATTTGGCCAGCATCCTATATTGTCCTGTCTCTGCAACCTGGTGAAGCCCGAGGATGTTGTTAGATGCTGCCAGATGAGGCTTTGAAGATGCAGGGGAACACTGAGGTGTATTAGTGTGAAGCCAGCCAATACCAGCTGCAGAAGCTCCCTCAGCTTACATAACCGGACACCAAGAGTTAGCAATAGAGAATCATTTGCTTGATCATTAGCTTTTAAAATAAAAATTAACAACTTGCCATTGGATTTCATTACTCTTAAATTGATTTTAATATACTCAAGAGGATTATCTGAAGAGTTTGCATCTTGGAAGGACATCTTGGTAGCCTTTTCTCTGAAAGTATAGTTTTTAATCAAATTTTCATGGGACACCATGTAAAATACCAGAGTCTCAGCTTGGTGGGAATCAGAAGGAATCTCTGGAGATGACCTAGCCCAACTCCCCTGCTAAAGCAGGGTCATCCAGAGGCTGCTGTCCTGGATTGCAATGTTCAGGTGAGTTTGAAGTCTCCCTAGAGAAGGAAACTCTACAGCCTCTCTGGGCAGCCTAGTCCAGTGCTCTGGCACCCCCAGACAAAAGACATTCTTCCTCATGTTCTGATGAAACCTCCTGGGTTCTGGTTTCTGCCTGTTGCTGGGCACCACTGAGAAGTCTGGCCCCATCCTCTTGCCCCCTACTCCTTAGCTATTGACCAGCATTGAGAGGATCCCCTCTTAGTCTGCTCTTCTCCAAGCTAAACAGCCCCAGGTCTCTCAGCCTTTCCTCATCAGAGAGACACTCCAGTCCCCTCAGCATCTTTGTAGCCTCTGCTGGACTCTCTCCAGTAGATCCCTGTCTCTCTTGAAGTGGACCCAGTACTGCAGATGTGGCCTCAGAGTAGAGAGAGAGAAGAACCTTCCTGGACCTGCTGACCGCATTCTTCTTAACGCATCCAGAACGCTGTAGGCATTCTTGGTCACAAGAGCACACTGCTGGCTTGTAAACCTCTGCCCAAACTTAGTGCCTTTTTTTGCCCAAATTTAGGAAAGGAAATGCATCTCAGCACTAGCTCAGCCTTGGTGAAAATGAAAACAGACTTGGTGCTCTGGCTGCTTTTATTTCAAGTATCTGTGGCAATTCTAACAAACCACAAGAAACACTTAAACCGCATTGGGGGAAGAAAAGAAGTAGAGAAGCCAGAGTCCACTGAACTCCAGTCCAAATATGACCAGTGAAAAGTGTCATGAGTGGTTTGGTTTGAACTTTTAGCTACCCTCCAGGCACTGGCTAATTTGTGGTGCTCTTTTGCAAGCCAGTACATGCTCAGAACTGTGTGGAAACATACTTGTTTCCAGACAGGGAGATGGTTGTGTGAAAAGGGCTGAAGCTACTCAGTGTGGCACTTGTAGAAGTGAACTGCCAGCACTGCAGTTTTAGGCTGCCATAAAGTTTCTCAGGTGGTTTCCTGTAAGTGTCCTCTCTTGATAGCTGAAAATCAGATGCTTGCTGTATTTCTGTGCTTAACTTGTTCTCTAATCCAATAATGTGAACAGTTTGTCTTCCTGAGTGATGAGGGCTGCCACAGGTTCTGATTTCTTTCATCTGGAAAGAAAACATGGAGGTCTTAGTTTCTGCCCTAGTTTAGAGCAGTGCCACATTTCTATTACTCCTGCAGTAGCTTATGTGCTGTGAAATGAGGATCTTGCATCTCTATACTTGGTCACTGTCTTGCAGAGGGAGAGAGGATGAACTTAAAAGGCAAACTGCTCTCTTGTTGACTTGTCTCAGAAATATGAGCAGAGGTCAGGCTAGAGTCTGGGCTAGGTGATAACTGCACAAAGAGGGAAGCTCCTAACTGCTAGAGTATGTTCTTGCATCTCCTAGTTAAGGACCAAGGAAGTGATCTCTCCTTACTCTCGACAGAAAGCTTTGCCACTAGAATTTCCCAGCTGTTCTGAAGTACTTTGATTTCCTTTGCTGCTGCAGAGCTGGGAAATCAGATGATGTTCAGAAAGCAAAGCTTCTCCATGCTTTGACTCTTGGGGACTCTGTTCTTTGAACAGTTTGATGCTAGGAAGTTCTTCCTTTAATGTAACACCCCATCAAAAGCTGAACAAACCCAATGACCCCTGCAGGGTAGGGCTGGAAGGGGGTTCTCAAAAGGATGCAGAGTTCTTAAATTATTTTGAAAAGGGTGAAGTTGGCGTTGAATCCTACTGGCACTGGGTGTGAGCGTAGATTATCTTGCACAAAGAGTTCCCTCTCCCTATTGAAAACCACCCCTGTCAAAACCAGAAGACTTTCCTCTTTGTAAAAGCTGCTCTTCAAAGCTGTGATGGATCCACACAATAAAAAACTCTCCCAGGCAAAAAAAAGAAACCTATCTAGGTGAAGAGAATTAGATGGATAACCAGTAAAAAGCACAATTCTCATTTCTGTGTTTAAGAAAAAAAAAGGGAAAATGGGGAAGCTGAAATGATCCAACAGTGAAAGACATGCAGAGAGCAGGCAAGCCTCTTACTGTTGCTGCTCGCTGTGTGGCACATAGCCTGAGCCACACTCTTGCCCCTTCCTGGCAGGACAGCTGTTCATAACTCAGCATGAAGATTTACTGGTCTGAGTCTACTGTGAGACTGCAAAGCTTGGATTGAGTCCACTAATGCAGTTTACCTCCCTAAAAACAGATCAGTAGGACAAGGGGAGATGGTCTCAGGTTGCACCAGGGGAAGTTTAATTTGGACCTGAGGAACAATTTCTTCCCCTGAAAGGTTGTCAAGTCCTGCAACAGCTTCCCAGGGCAGTGGTGGAGTCCCCATCCCTGGGGGGGTTTAAAGGCTATGTAGGTGTGGTGCTGCGGGATGTGGTTTAGTAGTGACCTGGCAGTGCTGGGTTAGCAGCTGGACTTGATGACCTTAAGGTGTCTTCTAACAAAAATGATTTTATGATGCTATGATAACTCACTTCCTCTGTAGATTCTCCAGTTCTTCAGTGCTTTCACAGGTCCAGAGGATATTAGGTGTAGACCGAACCCTTCAGCTAACTCCATAATGGCTCTGGATGCTTCTATTTCTTTCAGGAAAGGAAGAGCTTTCATCAGCTCAGTCTGACCCTGGTCATGACATTATAGTTAAGGAACAAATACAGGCCATTATCCACCCTTTGGAGACAAGTAATACACAGAATTATCCTGATAGACTATTTAAGAACTTCTTGTGGAATAAGTATGTCCAGAGTTTTACCTTCATCCTTGATGTCTATACTTAAAATGCTAAGGAGAAACTTCTTGCTATGCAGTCTGCTTACTGTCTCCTTTTAGCAAGTATCTACATACTGGCAGCTTGAAATTTGTCTCTCTGTTGGAGACTCTGTATTGTTGCTGATGAGCCAAACATCACACAGAGCTCAAATTATGAAGGAAATCATCATGGGGCAAAGCAGCCATCATGGTGTTGCTCTTAAAGTGACCTCAGGCCACTTTAAGATGTTGGTGAGCCCATCTTCAATGTTTCTTCGATGTTCTGATTATCTGAGCTGTTGGCTGGAAAATACTTGGTCAAGCAGAGCTTGTGAGAAGTCTTGATAATGATGGGACCTGCTTTGGATTTGCCTTTCCAACTTCTGACTCCATCTGACAGCAGGAAGCTGGGAAACTGCAGTCTTGGTGGGAAAAGCAAATTTCAAACTGCCTTTCCTGCTACTGCTGTGTGGGGAGCCTGGTGGCAGTAAGGTAGAGGAGGTTGGAACAACTAGGAAGGCCTACTGCCAGAGGTGCTTCAGGATGTTCCGGCAGCAAAGCATCCTCAAGAGGACACTTGTGTTCGTGCAACATTCTGACCCCTGCTAACCATGTATCTTCTTGACTGTTAAGCACACAATAAATGTTTTTTAGGGACAAAGGCTGTAACCTGTAGCAGCAACAGGTTTTTCTGTGTGCATTGTGTTGGCTGGCTGGAGCTCCATGCAGGAGGTGTTTGGAGGTGTGAGCAGCAAGTACAGTGCTGAGAGACATGACCTCAAAGGAACTTCAGGGAGAAATCTGCCAGGCAACTCCTTTCAGTATATTTCGCTTGGGCCCATACAGCCTTCCCTAAAGGCTTCTGTTTGCATCTGAGAACAAGAAGAATCATTTTGCTGACAAGAGCTGAGGCTAAGGTGTCACAGCCCTTCACCTGCCCTGTGCTGCAGGACCCTGTTGGGAAGGATTGCTGGCAGGAGTTGCCTTTGCAGGCATTGAGTGTTGGCAGGCAGCAGATTTGGCATGCTTGGTTTGTTTAGAGTGTTAATTTATTCATAGAAAGCTTTTTGGGACTTCTTAAAATAAATATTTATGATTTGCCTGATGATAGCTGTGATGTGGCACAGTGAGGAGGTCAGGTGACACAGCGGGTGCCAAAAAGACATCTTTCTGCTTAGACTGGTCTGGATAGTTTCAAACTACACATTGCTTAGGTCTGTAGGGAACCACAACAGGAACCTTTCTCTGCTCAAGCTCTCTGTACAGCAGTATATTTCAGAATCCTAGCATGATGGGGGTTGGAAGCAGTCTCTGGGGAATGTCTGGTCCAGTCACCTACTGCAAGTTGCCCAGGATGACAATGTCTGGGTGGGTTAGGAATCTCTTCAGGGAAGGAGCTTTCACAACTACACTAGGCAGCCTGGTCCAAGGCTCCAGGACTCTCACAGGAAAGAAGATTCTCCTCATTTTCGGATGCAGTCTCCTGGGTTCTAGTTTACATCCATCACCCCTTGTCCTGGTACTGGGCACCAGTGAAATGAGTTTTGGTCCTATCCTCTTGACCCCTGCCCTTTAGATATTGATAAGCACTGTAAAGATCTCTCTCCCAGTCTGCTTTTCTCCAGGCTAAACAGCCCCAGGTCTCTCAGCCTTTCCTCCTCAGAGATGCATCTTTGTAGCCTCTGCTGTCTCTCATGAATTGGGATGCCCTGAACTGAATCAAGGGACTCCAGATATGGCCTTGCTGGGGAAGATTGGAGGAGGAGAATCTCCCACTGGCCATACTCTTCTGAATGCACCCCAGGATTGGCCTTCTTGGTTATGAGGGCACATTGCTGGTTTATTTGTTGTCCCCTAGCACTCCCAGGTCCTCTTCCAGAGAGCTGCTTTCCAGCAGGTCAACCCCTAACCTTTGCTGATGCAGGGAGTTACTTCTTCCTCAATTACAGGATTCTACACTTATGCTTGTTAAGCTTTGTGAGATTCCACACCAACTCTGCAGCCTGTCTGGGTCTCACTGAATGACAGCACAGCCTGGTCAGGTGTCAGCCACTCCTCCCAGTTTGGTATCCTCAGCAAATCGGTTGAGGCTCCATTCTGTCCCTTCACCCAGGCTGTTGAAGATGTTGAACAATACTGGACCCAGTCCTGACCCCTGGGGAGCACCATGAGCTGCAGGTCTCCAACTAAACTGCACCACTGATCATAACTCTGAACTCTGTCCTTCAGCCATTTCTCAACCTGCTTCACTGTCCCCTCATCTGACCCACACTGCCAGTTTACCTATAGGGATGTTATGGGGTACTACTGAGGGTTGAAAAGAACACATCTAGGACTGCTTGGGGTTGTTAGCTCCTTTTGAAAAGAGACTGACAAAATCTGACAGGTCTCCATCTTCCTTCTTTCTGTTTCCTTGATAAGAACCTGCTCCTAGTGTTACTGCAGATCTCAAAACCTTTTTCACTTTGGTTCTGGTGGATGGGGGGAGGGTTCGATATTAACCATCAGATAATTGTTTTGCTCAAGTTTTTAAAGGGGTGTTTCTCTCCTTTTTTTGGGTTGCACTCCAACTCCAGAAGGTAAGAACCACTGCTGATTGTTCTAAAGCTGCTCTCCTCTATTAACCCATGCTGCAAAACAACCTTAATTAAAAAAAAAAAAAAAAATTGCTTGTTTCACGCAGCCCTAAAGCTGAGTAATGGTTGTGTATCTGGTGCTAGTGCTTCTGCCCCCTTCCTCTGCCTTTCCTGCATGCTGTTTGCATTGGCCAGTGTGATGCAAACCTGAAATTCTCCTGTTTGTAAAGTCTGTAGAGAAGGTTGGCTAATAGCATGTGAGTGTTTTATGTCTTACAAATTAACCCTGCTGTCCCCAAGCCTGGGTTTGGAGGGAGCGGTGGGTGGTGGGCGCTTGATTTGCATGATGTGGTTTTTGTGTGTCGCTTGTCTCTGGGATACCTGGCACTGCATGGTGGGTGAAGCAAAATGTAACACATCAAATAAGCTGCTTTTCTAAATCCTGAATGTGTTTAACAAGCTTGAAGTCGGTACCATGGTGTCTGCTCACAACACCTCTCTGCTCTGACACTTCCATAGATATGAAACTATTGTTTAAGCCCTTGGATTTTAATACACTAATAACCAAAGAGTGCTGTTTGTGTGAATGTTTGATGCAAATTGGAAAAGGGGAAGAAGGGGATGCTGAGAAGAACAAAAATGGGGAAAGCCTTCAGCCCTAATGGCAGTTTAGTCCATTTGGGTGTTTTAAGCCACTTACAGCAGTGTGAAGCGACACTCGCTGCTGAGTGCACTTCATGTTAAGTTCCATTTACAGCAGAAGGAAACCATTAACTTGTCCCTGATGTTGGGGTTGCTGAAAGCTCTAGTACCTAGCAGGTGTGGACCCAGTGAGTTCTGGGTGATGTTCTGTCCCCAGCAGTATCAGCAGCTGCTCCTCTGGAACACTGTAGAGGGGGTCCTGTTCTGGATGGAGGCTGCAATGGGTTTTTCTGAGTTCACCATGCTGTTGACAGATTGCATTAGATTGGAAAGGACCCTCAAAGATCATGTTGTCCCCTCCCTTGGAGTGAGCAGGGACACCTCCAACTAGATCAGGCTGCCCAGGTCCATGTCAGATCTAATTGTGAATGTTGACAGGTACTCAACCACATCCCTGGGCAACCTGTTCTGCACACAGAAAAATAACTAAAAACTCTGCTAACCAAACTAAAAATGGAGCTTTAATATGAAGTAACTCATTGACAGGTAAATTCACCTTGCATGGTGCTCTGAGGGGGAAGGGGTTTTACATACGAGTATATCATGACAAAAACCTGAATCCAGGTCCTATCCACATGTGACCAAACAAAAGTGATGTGGTCATGCTTTGTTTTCAAAACAGAACAAGTTAATTGGATCCCTGAGATCTCAGGAACCAGGCTGATGGGAAAGATGCTGCAGTGGGATTCAAAGTGTGGGGAGAAACATTCCATCTCCTTCCTCCCCTTCCACAGGCAGCTGCTCAGAGTAGAGTCCTCACCTTAACCTTGTATGCATTTACCACTCTCAGAACCCTTCTTTCCTGCTCAGTCTGAAGAAGCTCTGAATTTTAATGTGGAGTTTAAAATGCCATGCTTTAATGAGGGCTTAAATCTGGCAGTTCTCAAAAGGGAAATGTAGTATGTACGTGTCTGAAACGTCAAGTAGCTCAAAGAAATTCTCAGAGTGGTGACAGCTCAGAATATGGAATTCTCTGTGTGCCATGGGCTGGCATTACAGCCACCTCCTGACTACAAAAATTACTGCACTAGTGTCCTTTCAGCAGTCCAATAAAATAAGTAGAGAATATGTTTTGTGACAGAATCACCAAGTCCCAGCATGAGGAGGGTTGGAAGCGACCTCTAGGGATCATCTTGTCCAACTTCTTTGATAAAGCAGGGTCATCCAAACCAGGTTGCTCATGAATGCTGTGTCCAGGTGGGTTTGGAATCCTTCTAGAGGAGGAGACTCTACAACCTCTCTGGTCAGCCTTAGAGGAAAGAATTTTCTCCTCATATGCAGACAGAACTTCCTTGGTTCCAGTTTGTGCCAATTGCCCCTTGTCCTGTTGCTTGGCACCGCCAAAAAGAGTCTGGGGCCATCCTTTTGTCCCCTACCCATTAGATATTGATCAACATTGAAAAGTTTCCCTCAGTCTGCTCTTCTCCAGGCTAAACAGCCCCAGGTCTCAGCCTTTCCTCATCAGAGAGATACTCCAGTCCCCTCAGCCTTCACTGGATGCTCTCCAGTAGTTTCCTGTCTCTCTTGTACTGGGGAGCCTGGAACTGGACCCAGTACTCCAGATGTCACCACCAGCACTCCTAGTTCCCCTCTGTTCTGCAGGCAGAGGGACTGTCACTGGCTGTAGGCCAGATTAGAGAGAGATGTTATGATTTATTAATGAAACAGAGGTACAGATCAGATAATTGTTAACTTCCAGAGTAGGATGGATGTTTAAAAGCTACTAAAACCCCCTTGTCCACTCAAGGTGAAAATACAATTTATACAGCAGGTTTATACATATCAATATTTTATAAATGCCAATTAAGCTGTTAAATGGGTTGTTTTTAGTTGGGAACTTGCTGTTAGAGTAATTACTAACCCACTATGGAAGCAGAATGGTCGGTGACTGAAATGGCCACCTCACAGGCACTGTGTGTTTTGTCCCAGTGCCACATCATTGAACTGAGGTTCAGAAGGTACCAAACTTTTGGCTGATAAAACAAGCACCATTCAGACCCTGGCATGGACGGTGCTGTGTAGCAAAGAGGTCAGTGCTGGATCTAATAACATCAGGATTTAAGAATAGGTCAAACCTATTCACCAGGTGGTTGCCTGGTAAGTATTGATGGGTGCTTGGTTTTTCAGAGAGGTCTGGCATGTGCACTTGTAAATGAAAATGTTCTCAGTGCTGTGGTTTAAAAGCTATGCCAGCACTTAGAACTACCTTTATCAACAGCAAAAGACATTGTTTAAGTGGGTGGATATGCTGCTCCCTAATTTTGCTCAAGCTGAGGTACACTTTGAGTGAAGGTAATGCATATTTATGGGAAACTAAAATGATTTAGAACTTGAGTGAAGAAATCAGTGTTTCCTAGTTTTCATACTAAAGTTTCTAGGTCTAGGGATGAGAGCTTCCATTAGTCCCCTTGCACCAACACCATCCTTTAAGAAAGGCTTGTAGTGATAGGACAAGAGGGAATGGATTTAAGCTTGAGATTTAGACTGGATATTAGGAATACATTCTTCACAGTGAGGGTGGTCAGACACTGCAACAGGCTACCCAAGGAGGTTATGGATACCCCCTCCTTGGAGGTGTTCAAGGCTGGGTTGGATGAGGCCCTGAGCAACCTGGTCTAGTGGAAGGTGTCATAGGCTATGGCAGGGGGGTTGGAACTACATGGTCTTTAAGGTCCATTCCAACCCAAACCATCCTGTGAATCAGTTCTATTTAAGCTGTGTTTTGCTGCTCGTATTTTGCCAGCAAGCTGTGCAATTTTTAGCTTTTTGAGAAGTAAAAATGAAGAAGTTCCAGTATATTCTTGTAATGCCATGGAAACCAGATTAATGGTGGTAAAGGTTGCTACAGTTAACTTTGCATCTTACCAGCTGCAAACAGGTTTTTTTATTTTAGTGGAAGCTCATTTCATAGAATCACTGAATTGTTTTAGTTGGAAGAGACCTTTTAAAGTCATTGAGTCCAACCATTAACCCAGCACTGCCAGGTCTCCACTGAACCATGTCCCTCAGCACCACATCTACATGGCTTTTAAACCTCTCCAGGGATGGGCACTCCAAGACTGATCTTGACAGCCTGTTCCAAGCCTTCCAGTCCTTTTTGAGGATGAAATTATTCCCCATGTCCAAGCTAAACCTCTCCTGGCCCAATTTGAGGACATTTCCTTTTGTTCCTTGGAGGAGGAGACATTATAGTGAACAAAACTGTAGCTGAATTTGCAGCCTTCAGCAACTCTCTTCTGATCCCAGCTGTCCCAAGAACTGCTCAGTTGAGATGTGAACCAATATAAACATTTATGGCCCAGTATAAACAAAGGGATGTTTATCCTGCTTTCCAGAGGATGTAGTTTGTTTATGGGTGGGCTGGTGCTGATCTCTGGGTAACTGATAAAGGTTAGCATACCATTTATTATCACAACAGTTAGAATTTGCTGTTCTTGCTGTTGCTGTCAGCTAACACCCACTTCCCTATTGTCATACAGGGTGCAGATAATGCCCTGCTGTGAGTGCATCAATGAGAACACAACTCAGAAATCCTTTCCACTCTCAGAAGCACAAACACAGCTCATGTGTGTACACCTAAAAATCAGTTGGCAGTTGGACTTGATGATCTTAGAGGTCTTTTCCAACCGTAATGATTTTTGGATTTGTGGTTAGGTACAAAGTGACTTCTGATAACTTTTAGATTTGGAGACAGGAGGGATGATGAACACTATGGGAGGACAGGTGTAGTTGTCACGCTGTCAGGTATCCTCATGTGCAGTTCTTGCACAGGACTTGCATGCTGAGAGCACATCAAGGAGCCAAAGATAGGAGGGGAAGCACCTTGGAGGTGCTGTAGGAAATCGCACTGAGTTGTAGTTTTCAGTGGTACCTTTTGGGGTTGGATATGACCTTTAAACTACAAGACAAGTGATTCAGATTAGCTACAAGGAAGAAATTGTTTACACTGAGGGTGGTGAGATGCTGGCCCATGTTGCCTAGAGGTGGTAGAAGTCCCATCCCTGAAACATTCCAGATGAGGCCGGATGGGACTCTGAGCAATCTGCTCTAGCTGATTGTGTTCCTGCTCACTGCAGGTGGGTTGGACTAATGACATTTAAAGGTCCCATTCAATCCAAACTTCTCTGTGATGATTTCAGAGAGACCTCATGGCTTTCTGGGTAACAGGATTAGTTCTATGAAGTCAGCAGTTAACCTTGGTGAAGCTGGTGTGAGAGAGTTGCTTCCAGTTGTGTTATTCAAGTCTGCCTTGTACCTTTAGGGAAGGTGGTCAGAAAAGTGGTGGGAGCAGCAGAGAGTGGTGAGGCAGGCACTAGTTTTGGTGGGGCTAGTCAAGGAAGAATTTGTCTCCTGTGTGCAGATATGCTCAGGAGATGTTTGCATTCAGCACCAGGGATTCTGGCTGGAAGGTCAGCACAGCCACACAGTGTCTGAGGTAGGCATGGATTTTTGGCAGGTATTGAAGTGAGATGCTTAGGTGTCTGGTTGCTCTGTTGTCACTGCTGGCTGTCTCTCCAGTAAGGACATGTTACCCAGAGGAGTTGCTGGGTCAGTGTAAGAGTACCCTTACAAAATGGAGTTTTGCTGTGTAAGACCTAAAACATGAGTGGGTGGTCCCCAGTGTGCTCAAGGCTCATCTGCTTCCTCTGGCATTGCTGGATTTTCCTTGAGGATCAGGCTGGGCCATCTGCTGATGGAGTCAGATGAGCTTTGGGCTGGACTTTAGAAGACTCCCTCCTTATCACCATTTTCACTGGTATTTGTTAGCTAATGGCACTGGCAGAACCTCAGAAAGTTCAAGACTGAGCAGAGACACTGCAGAGGTTGTTCTCTGACCCTTTGCATAGAATAACCTAGGTTTGAATGAGATCATCTGGTCTGGCTGTGGCCTATAACCCCACAGAGATGTCTGCTAACGGGAAATCACTGCACACCCCTGTCAGGCTTGTGTCTGAGCCCTGAGGTGTCCTGGTACAATCCACAGAACTCCCATGTCACTCTGAGTAGTTCTTTAAGGCTGTTCCTCAACTGGCAGATCCAGGAGCCTGCAATGAGGTTGCCCTCAAAAGCAGTTATGTGGTTCTTGCCTTTGTAAATTTGTGCATCTGCAGCTCGAACCCCTCATCTTCAAGCCAAGGATCACAACTTGAGCTTTTCTAGAGCTCAGGGTGATTGATAATCATGATCACAAAACTGGAGAAGATTTCATTGAATAGAATTGCTAGTGCTGGAAAAAGCCTTCAGTATTGTGAAGTCCAATCCTTAACACTGCCAAATCTATCAAATTTCAGTTCAGAAGCTTTAAAAATCAAGTTGGGGACTGATCTGTAACAACTCTAACAATTACTAAGTACTTGTGCCATAGTCTAGCTGAGCTCCAGGAAACCTTTTCTGAAGGATGAATCCTGGTTTGAGACCTCCCAAGTGACTTGAAGTTTGTTACTATTCACATTGATGGCCATCAGTACTGGAGACTGGCTGTGGCTTTGTATGAGGAGCAGTATGAGCTTGTTCTTCAACTGGAGGGGCCAGCAGCCTCCAGGATGCCCAGTCTGTAGTGCTGTGGGCAGGGGTCACCAAGGACACTGTCCTGGCATTTGTGGTCACAATCACAGAAGGTCAGGGGCTGGATGGGACATTGAAAGCTCATCCAGTTCAATCCCCCTTCCAGAGCAGGATCACCTATACCACACCACACAGGAGCATATCCAGACAGGTCTTGAATATCTCCAGAGAGGGAGACTCCACAACCCCCCTGGGCAGCCTGTTCCAGTCTTCTGTCACCCTCACAATGAAAAAAAAACTTTCTCATGTCTACGTGGAACTTCCTATGCCTCAGCTTCCACCCATTGCCTTTTGTCCTGTTGTGGTCCTCTGACATGGGCCAGTGTGTCTATGTATGTTTGCATGGCAGTCAGCACAGGTGGGACTGGGTCTAGCAACACCAGCACTGCTCTCCTCTTGTCATGGAACTTCTGCTGTGGTTCATGAGCTGCCATATCTGGCTGCTCTTCCTTGTGGGGGTCTCCTGCTAGCTGGTACTTGGAGGGCTTGAGGTTACCAGGCATGTTTCAGGTCTTGAGGGAAAAAAGGCACAGGAGAGACCTTATCATCGTGTTCCAGTATTTAAGAGGGACTACAAAGAAGATGGAGACTCCATTTTACAGGGAGTTGCATGGAAAAGGTGAGGGGTAACAGATGCCAGTTATTCCTGGGGGGTACTGGTTGGGCATAAGAAGACAAATTTTCACAATAGGGACAATCAGCCACTGGAAACCTCATAGAGTCCTGACATGGTTTTGGTTGGAAAAGACCTTTAAGATCATCAAATCCAGCAGTAAACCCAGCACTGCCAGGTCACTGCTAAACCATCTGCCTCAGCAGAACATCTACAGGGCTTTTAAACCCCTTCAGGGATGGTGACTCTACTCCTGCTCTGGGCAGCCTGTTGCAGGGCTTGCCAGCCCTTTAGGGGAAGAAATTGTTCCTCATGTCCAACCCAAACCTCCTCTGGCACAACTCAAGGCTGTTTCCTCTTGTCCTGTTCATCTCAGGCTGCTGAAGGTTAAGCTGGATGGGGTGCTGGGCCAACTTGCTTAAGCTGTGCTTTTGACAAGAAAGGATGGACCAGATGATCCTTGAGGTCCCTTCCAACCTGTGATTCCGTGATTCAGGATTTTGTCTTCTTGTACTAGACATCAGTAACTGAGCTGAGCTGTTGTGCTGCTCTTGGGCAGAGTTTGGAGCTCACATGCCCTGGATAGATCATCAGAGGGCTGCACCCATCCTTGCCTTCACTTCCTTTTCCTCACTGCTTTTGATCCAATTTCTTTGAATGTTCATAGCATAGTTTACCACAGATAAAGGTGTTCTGCTCTGGGATTTCAGTCAAGCAATCACAAATTTAGATCTGTAGTCAATTTGATGGTTCTGGTTCCAGCCTTCGTGACAGGGTGTTGGAAGGTAAAAACTTCTGTGTGGGGGTTTGCTTACTATGAACAGACTTTACAAGCAAGGACACCTATTTCACAGGATGTGATCAGCTTGACCTTGCACAGAGAACAAAATTTGCCTGCCTTGCTGTGTCCACCTGATTTTTGCTTCTCTTTGCAGCACAATGGGTTTAAAAAAACAAACAAAGCAAGCCCCATCAGCACCAGTGAAAAGATGGATCTTCTGTCTCTGTTCTGTTGCCTGGGATTGAAGATCTCCACTCTTTTCAGGGGAAATTCCCAAACTGGTTTCCATCCTCTGTCCCACAATCCTCATTTCAGTATGACATGGGCTGTTTTGGGGAATAAACACCACTTCAGTTTCTCTGCAGTCAGCAAATCTACTCTAAGTGCCAGATAAGCAGCACTGAGTGTCTGGAGCTTTAAAGAGATGTCACCTTTGGATGTTTGGCAAAGAAGTGTTGGAGAGTCTGAACTTGGGGGCTTTTTTGTTTGCTTTTTTTCCTGGGATGTGGGTATGTAGACTGTTTTCACTTACTCTGGCAGCTTCAACTTGTATTCCCCTTGGGAATACAAGTTGGATCTGGAATCTTTCTGCCTCTGCATGTGTGTTGGTCAGGTGAGGGGCTGTGATTGTCTCCTGGCAGCAGATTAACCCCAATGGAATGCATTCAAATGTTAACCTTGTGTTTTTGTTTCCAGTGGGACTTCTCCTCTTGCATGCCTGAATGCTATGTTACACACAAACTCCCGAGGGGAAGAGGGCATTTTCTATAAGGTCCCAGGGCGCATGGGAGTGTACACTCTGAAGGTAAGTGGTGGTGGAATGCATTTAAAAACACCTTGGAATAGGATAATTCACAAGAGGGAATTGGTATTCTTCATTGGTATGAATTGTAGCCTAAGCCTTCCATTCAAATACAAACACCAAGTCTTCATAGGCTAGTCTCACCTGCATGCTGAGAGTGTCAGAGGGTCTTTCAAGGGACCTTGAAAGATTATCTAATCCAACCCCCCTGCCAGAACAGGATCACCTGGAGTAGTTCACACAGGAACATGTCCAGGTGGTGTTTGAATGTCACCACAACCTCACTGGGCAGCCTGTTCCAGTGTTTTAAGTAGAACTGAGGGTGCTAGGCATTTGTTCATTGATCACAGAATCCTAGCATGTTTGGGGTTGGAAGTGGCCTCTGAAGATCATCTAGTCCATCCCTCTGCTGAAGCAGGGTCACCCACAACAGGCTGCCCAGAGTCGTCCCCAGGCAGGTTTGGAATCTCTGCAGAGAAGACAACTCCACAGCCTCTCTGGGCAGCCTGGTCCAGGGCTCCAGCACCCTTGCAGAGAAGAAATTTTCCCTTGTGTTATCAATTACTCTTCCTGAAATGAAGTAGTAATTAAAATGTTAATGAAATTTTAGCCCTGAAGTGAAATGGCAACTTAATCTCTGCTGATCTCAACTTGTATCTAGAAATGCAAAATTACTTTGTCCTCAGTCTATTAATAGGAGGCAAAAAGCATTTGCAGGGCAGAAGTGTGGATTCCTTGATTTGTTTGGAATCAAATAATCCCTATTTGAAACCTTTCACCCCAGCTTAATTACTAGGAGGAAGCCTGCTTGCACTGTTCTTGATCTTCTGTAAATTTGACTCTGAAGACTGCAATCATGTAAGATTCCCCTGCCCACACATAGACTTTCTGCAGATGTCAATAGAACTTTTCTCCTCACTCTAGGCTAGCTAGAAATAAAAACTTGTAAGCTGAGATTTCATAGACTTCATAGAGTCATTAAGATTGGAAAATACTTCTCAGGTAATCAGATCCAACTTTCTGCCCAACACTTCCATGACCATTAGACCATGTCCCAAAGTGCCACATCTACATCTATTTTGAACACCTCTAGGGATGATGATTCCACCACTTCTCTGGGCAGCCTGTTCCAGTGCTTCACCACTCTTTCAGTAAAAAAAAAATCTTCCTGATACCCAATCTAAACCTCCCCTGGCGTTAAATCTTATCTGACAATGAGACATGGCTTAGGGAATGTGGTTTAGTGGTAGTGACTTAGCAGTAGTGGTGGGATTAAGAGTTCTAGGCAAGTGGTTGGATGTGATCTCCAGGGTCTCTTCCAACCTCAATAGTTCTGTGATGCTGTGAAAATATTCAAAATATCAGAGAATCTGTGCTTTACAAAGGCCAGTCAGATCTCAGAGTCCCAGCATTGTGGGCACTGGATGGGACCTCTGGGGATTATCTAGTCCAACCCATCCTGCTAAAGCAGGATCATCTGGATCACCAATGGGATCAACTAAGAACTGCCCTGCCAGAGATGGCCTTATTGTCATCATCAGAAATTTAGCTAGGCTGGATCCCATTCTCACCATCTCTTCCTCCTGTGAAATAGAAAAACACTCAAGTACTTGCATATGCATGAGAGAGGGGTGTCCCTTTGGGAGCCATGCATTGGTGCTGATGTGCCATCACAGTAAAGCATCTTCAGAGCTTCCAAAAATCACAAGGCACCCAACAACCTTCCTTCTTCCATCATCATTCTGCCAAGCAGAGGTTGCCCTGATTTCAGTGCATTGAAGCTGCAAGTCCATAAACCACACCTTGATAACATTAGAAGTTAAAGACTACCAGAGATTCAGGCAGCAGTGAAAGGGAGGTGGTTATCTGTGTGCTGATAAAATGGACTGACTTGCACATCAGGCTTCATTACAGAAGGGTGTAAGGTTTTACCTTTTAGAATAAATGATGCAACCTGAGAAGGCAACACTTCTTCAGAACATGATGACTCTGGAGAAGATGTAGATCTGGTAGCAGACAAGTGATGCAGTAATTGTCCCTCTGTCCTGTGCATGGTGTGGCTGAGAATTTTCAGAGAATGACAAAATAATTCAAGATGTAAGAGAAGGGCCCATTGGAAGCTGATGGGCAGGCTGTTAGTAGGGTAGATCAGAGACAATGTCCAAAGCTTAAATCTAAGCAAAGTCATGGAATTATAGAGTGTATCATGTCAGAAGGGAGCTCAGAGATCATCTATTCCAGCCCCCTTGCCATGGGTGGGGAAGCCTCTCAACTAGACTTTGTTGCCTAAGGCTTCATCCAACCTGTCCTTTAACACCTTCAGGGGAGGGGTCATCTGCAGCTGTTCTGCACAACCTATTCCATAGAAACACTTCTTCAGACCCAGTCTACACCTGCTCTCCCTCAGCTTCATTCCTTCTTGTCCTATCACTGGCACACCCTTATGAAAAGTCCCACTCTGGCTTTCCTGCAAGTTCTCTTCAGGTACTGCAGGGCAGCTGTAAGGTCTCCCTGAAGTCTTCTCCAGGCTGAACAACCCCAGCTCCCGCAGCCTATTCTCACAGCAGAGTTTGTGCAACAAAAGGGACTGGCAGAGCGATTGCTGCAGCTCTGTTTGTTTGTTTTCTTCACAAAATCTGCAAATTAAAACCTTTTTTTTCTGTCTCAATGTTAAGCTTCAGCAGATCTGCCATGTTACTTAGCTTGTTGTAGGAGTAAGTCCAATTAAATGTAACAATTTGTATTAATTGGGAGGCTGAACTACTGCTGAGATAATCCAGAGGCACGTTGTGTCCTGTGCATCTAAAGACACCAGGGGTTTGTGTCTTTCCTTCCTTAGGGCTGGGTAGTCTGGAGATGGTCACTTCTGAGGAACACCAATAAAGGCAGTATTGCAGAAAAGAGAGAGAGGTTCGGCCCTGCTGCACCAGTCCCAGGTCCCCTGTGCTATGTTTACTTCCAGCACAGCTACCAGGAGTAGCTTGGAAGTTGTGATGGTGGTTTTGAGAAGCCCTTTGGAGGGTCCGTGATTAACATACCATGATGGCTTAGGTTGCAGTCAGGAGGAGGGAGCTTTGAAGAATGGGGCTGACCATTCCCCAAGCAGTGTGTTGTTACACCACAGTGAAGAAGAGCTAAGTGTCCAGCACATCACACTTCATAAAAGAGAAAGTCACTGGGTACTGGTGTGGCTGGATTTTGAATCTTGGATTCTGTTTTGGGCCTCTTGCACCAAGGACATTGAGTTGCTGGGGAGTGTCCAAAGGAAGACAGTGAAGCTAGGAAGGGTCTAGAGCATAAATCTTCTGAGGAGCAGTTGAGGAATCTGGGGTTGTTCAGCCTGGAGAAAAGGAAGCTCAGGGGAGAGTTTCTTGCTCACTGAAATGAGGCTGGAGCCAGGTGGGGCTTGTTCTGCTCTTCAAAGAGGAGGAAATAGGACAAGAGGGAAAGGTCTGGAGTTGTGCCAGGTGAGGTTTAGGTTGGACATGAGGAACAGTTACTTCCCCAAAAGGATTGGCAAACTCTGAAGCAGGTTGCCTAGGGCAGTGGTGCAGTCCCCAGCCCTGGAGGTATTTCAAGTCATGCATATGTGGTGCTGAGGGACATGACTTAGTGGTGACCCTACAGTGCTGGGTTAGTGGTTGAACTTGATCATGACATTCTCCTCCAAACAAGATGACTCCATGATTCTGTGATTATCTTAGGAGCAGCAATTTGTTGCCACTAGTTAGCACTGATTTCCAGTGTAGAACTGGAATCCAGAAGGACAATCACTAGAGGGCAGTCTGAGTTTAGGTGTGGCAGGGTGGAACCTACCTTCGGTTCTCTCTGCTGCCTTTTCCCCTTAATGTCGTAGGTGAGCTGAGTGAACCCACTGCAGGGGCCTTTGGCAGTGCAGATGATCTACCACACAGAAGCACCTGCCAGGTCCCCAGGGGCTGCTGAGGGACCTGGGTGGAAAAAATAACAATCTGGGCCCATGGAACACCAAACCATCAAAGTGTTCTTTTTGTGTTATGAAATTCACAGATTGCCTGGATTTCCTGGGAAATGAGAATGTGTTTGTGATGGAGAAGTCATTAAGGAAGAGTGTACCTGAGGGTGGTGATGAGGGTGATGTGAAAGAAATGCTGGCTGAGGTTATGTTAAGCATTTCAGATGGGCTCACAAAGGCAGTGTGTTGGATGCCAGTGGGCAAGCAATTCTGAAGCATTAAAAAAAAAAAATCCACAATCAGTGGTAAATAAATAAAAGTGTTTTGTTAATGGGAAGAGTTCATTGTGGAGTAGGTGACTATGCCTGCTTTTTGCCTTTGCAGAAGGATGTTCCAGATGGGTTGAAGGAGCTCTCTGATGGCTCTGAGGAGAGCAGTGATGCCCAGTCTGACTCCCAGAGCTCTGAGAACAGCAGCAGCAGCAGCAGTGATGGATGCAGTAAGAAAGATGGGAAAAAAAGCAGATGGAAAAGGAAAGGTAATTTCTCCTTTTCAGGATTGATGGTTTTAACGTGGTCTGTGTAGGACTTGAAGGTTTTTATTCATCACATCTGTCGTCTTTATAAAGAGGAGGTTCAGGGGAGACCTTGCTTTCTACAACTTCTTGAAAGGAGGTTTGAGCTGCCCTGAAAGGGGGTGGGAGTTGTCTTCTTAGGAACAAGTAGCAACAAGAGGAAACAGCCTCAAGTTGCACCAGGGAAGGGTTAGGTTAAACATGAAACAATTTCTTCTCTGAAAGGGTCGTCAAGGCCTGCCCAGGAAAAAGCCTAAATCTGCCGTTACATTGGTGCTTGTGGACTTGATGTGAAGGGTCTCTTCCAACCAAAAACAATGCTGTCATTCTAAATGCTCCTCTTCCCCATAGCTACTACTGGTAGTGAGCTATGAGGCAGACTTTTTGCAGCTTGGTTGCTCACAGGTAGAGAACAGGAGTGCTCATCCTCCTGCCTGCTGGAATTGCCACATTTCAGCTGTCAGGCATTGAGAGAAGTTAATCACCTGTGGGACACACAGAGCCATGCTCCGAGTTCAGTGTGACAGACTGAGGCATCCTGGGGAGGCTGGAGGGAGTTCTTCCGAAGTGGAGTGTGCATTTACCCTGGGAAATGGGTCACGAGCAGCAGGTACGCAGCACGTTGGAGCATGTCATTGGGTGGTTCTTGTATGGTGAGTGTCAGAATGCATCTTTAACAAGTAAACCAAGTGGCTGTGCTCAGTGCTGGGAGGCCCTTTCCAGTGAGCAGAAGGACATTGCCACCACAGAATCACTAAGGCTGGAAAAGAACTTTAAGATCATCAAATCTGGCCATAACCTAACTGCCACAACCATCAAACCATGTCCTGAACCTCTACATGCTGCTTGAACATCTCCAGGGATGGTGACTCCACCACCTTCCTGGGGAGGATGTTTCAATGCCTCACCACTCTGAGTAATGAATTTTTTCCTAATGTCCAATCTAAACCTCCCCTGGCACAATTAAACCCATTTCCTCTCATCCTATCACTAGTTCCTTTGTCTGGAGTTGTCTGCTGCAGTCCATCTCGGCCTCCACCTTCCTCTGTCTTGGTTCACAGTAGGATCAAGAAATGGGTGGCTAAAATCTACTTCTATGCATCACATTGGGAAGGTAAAGCAATGTTTCCAGATGTATTTAGATTTCAGAGGCCCATATCCAAAGGTGACAACATGAATTTCCTGCTTCAGAATATAAGTCAACCACAAATTGTTTTGCACTGATGAAATTGCCTAGTAAAAAAAAAAAAAAATTAAAAAACTGATTTATGAGTCTGGTACCTTTCTTTAAACCACTGAGATGAAGCTTTTGCAAGGCTGGAATGACAACTCTCTGCTCTGCTTGGTGTGACTGCTTGGTGTAACCTGCTCCATGATGACTTCTCCAGACACACCAACATACTCTGCACCCTCTGAAAGGTGCAGCATGAGTGGTCTATAATGACTTGCTCCTCCTTCATGTAGCTTGAGCGAGGCACTGAGCATTTCTGTTACTTAGGAGTAATGAGGGGAAGAACGCAGTATTTGAGTGCTGATTGTTAGAGCAGAGATGAAGCTTCTTTTCTTGGCAGTCCACTTTCATTGCCTTTCCCTATTAAAAGGAAGAGTTTTTTTAAAACACTGTTTGAGGATAAGAGCCCAGAGTGGGGGCACCCAAATTCTGGGCAAACTACTGGAGTGTGTCCAACACAAAGATGCTGAGGGAAACAAAGGTTCTCTTCTCAGTCTTGTCCAAACTATACAGCCTTAGGTCTTGCAGCCTTTTCTTGTCAGAGAGGTGCTCCCATAGAGATGCTTCTTGGCTGTAACATAGCTTCGATGGAAAACTAATGGTCCAAAACTATAGAATGAGATCAAGTAAGGTATTGTGATGGTAAATGATATAAGAAAAAGTCTTTGCACGAAGCACATTTGATTTCTAAGACTTGTAAGGCATCTTTCTTGAGTCAGTGACATTTTAAAGACAAGTTATCACTAGGTTGAGCTCACACTACTATCAGTGTAAGTTTCACAAATTGCAAACCAGCTGTGCTTGGAGCTGACACCCTCAGAGGTGCACATAGAGTTGTGTCATGAGAAAGAACTTTTCTTTCTTTTGAAGTATTTAATTTACTTGATACATCTGAAAAGATTCTTTTGGTTACCTCCAGCAGCAGCTGAAGCTTCATGGTCTTCCTTTACGTAAAAACTCATGTGGGTTTCACGTCCAAGGAGCTGCCATGAAAGCAGAAAGTGTGTATGGCTACAGCTCACTCCTAGCTGTACTTCATCTCTGAGTTCTACACTCAGCAGTGTCTGAAAGTGGGAGTGAAGCTGCACATTGCAAGACCTCCTGGCAGTGATGGTTCTGACTTTGGGGGCTAAGAATCCATGGCTCTGATGCTGGCAGCTCTCCTCTTTCCACGCTTTTTACATCTATGTTCAAAAGAAAATTTTCCTTTTCAGAATGAGTTGTTTTTTGTTGTTTGGTTGGGTTGTTGGTTTTTTTGTTTTTTTTTCTCTTCCCCTTCCTATTGTTATGTTATTTTACTCTTCAACCAGAAAAGCATTAAAGTCCAATTAGAAATCTTGAGCTGTGCAACATCAGCTCTGGAAGGCAGCATTCCTACACTGCAGCTTCCTGGGCTGTGTGCCTAAGAAACTCGTAAAAGGTTCCTTCATTAAAAAGCAAACCAAAACACAAACAAACCAA
>VWYK01061056.1:0-19747 GCA_013399775.1 Semnornis frantzii | reverse complement strand
ACAGCAGAAGCCCAAGGAGAAAATGCAGACACCCACAGACTCCTTTAGCTACGTTTGTGTCCTTGCTTTTATACATCTCAGCAAGCCTATGAGTGAAGCAGACATCGCCACCGTTTCCTTTTCACAGCCTATAATCTAATTTTCTCGTTAAAATATTCCAATTAGCCTCAAACCAAGACATAGCACAACTTGAATGTGGAGAGGCATTCATATGCCAGTATTAGTGTGTGAAAGACTTACGATAAGGAAGCAAGCACCCATCATGACAGCTTTCATTTTCACATCAAGGTCTCCTGGGAATGTGATTCCAAAGTTATCTGCATCTGTAAAGGCTTCTTTCACAAACCCAGTCCACTGCTTAGAAATCCTCCCAACAGTAGCAGTCTCATCCACAGACTTCACCTAGTTTAATACGAAATTTAAAAAAAAAAATTCGTAATATTCCCGAATCCTTTTCATAATAGATCTATTTGAAAGCTTCAGATTAGGTTGTCTGAATTAATGCAGCCACTGAATGCAATTGTTTGTACCAAAAGGCAGCCCTGACTATCAGAAAGTCAGTCTTAAGTAGCACAGAGATCAACTTAATTCTCAATCTGACTGCAAAGTTCAATGCTTTAATGGTGTTGGAAAACAGCTACCACATGTATGCACACTCACTCTGTTGGAAGCGTTGTAAGTCAATAGAGTGAATTAGATTCACTTGCCATGTATCAGGAACTGCTCAGGTGAAAATTAAACAAATTACACTCCTCTGTTCCAAGCAGACATTAGACCTTTGTCAACATTACTTTTCAGAAAGTTAGATCCAGTTTTCAGCGTCATGTGAAAGACTATTCCCCCAAATCAAATAGTACTCAATTTGCTTTAGCAATTACTTGCAATGTAATTTTAAATATTAAATTCTACCTGCTACTGAATGGGTAGACAAATAATTATGCATTAATCTCATTTAATTTTAAGTGAAAGTTGCAACTCTGCAGTCATTCAAATACATGTTGTATATATATTCAAATATATATTTCATAATTATTTACTTGATCAGTGAATAATTATTACATTATTAAATTCGTGGTTGTAGGAAGTAGTTTTAGTACTACTCAGCCTGGTATAGCTGAGAATAATATTTTTTTGTTAGGGCCCAATATAGTAAATTCAAAAACATTTTACTGCTACATATTTCAATTAAGAGATTTGTGTGCAAACACAGGGAATCAAGTCTCATTGATCACCAATGAGTGGCTTAAAGATGTAATTTCTAGACGTTCATGTGGCTTATCTAGTGTAATCTAGATAAGTGAATTGAATATACTAGCATTAAAATACCATAGAAAATAAATACACTAGCAATAACATACTATAATAATATATAAACTATTAAAATTATACATATATACTACAGCTCAGTTGACAGATAGTAAGTCAAGCAACAAACTACTATCTGAAAGAAGACACATACAATTTTTAACACTGCATACCTCAAAATTAATGTCCTCACAGCAGCTGCAGACAACACAGGGGCCACTAATTTTCAGAATATCCATTCTTCTCTCATCTTGAATGGTAAACTTTGGCAGGCAGGGATGCCAGTTCTGAACAACATAACCAACTGGTGTTCCTGGGGGTGCCTGAACTTCCAGCTTCACAGGAAAAAGAAAATGTGAAAGTTCATGCTTTGATGCTCTTGCAAGATAAAACCCACACTAGTACACAAACCAAACACAACTTATTTTTCCTCAGCAATATGGGTTTTCCAATTAATAAAGCTGCATGGGTTTTTTTGGTGAATGCTTTCAGAAAACTGCACACAATTTACAAATTTTGCATTCACTGAAAACAGTAAGATGCTCCTAAGGCTGTGGAGCACACAAGATATCTATCTATAGCAGAAAGATCGAAGTCTAGAGGAAGAAAGGCTGTGACATCCTGAAAGCATTCAGTGAAGACATCACAGGATGTAGCTACTAGAGATCCCTCAGTAGGTGCTCTGAGTAAACTCAGACTTGAGATTTCAGAAGTTGCATTACTTCTTAATATTTTTTAAAAATTTCACCATTTCATATGTTACATTTCATTAAAGGTTTCACTACATCTAGTATTTTATTACTAAGACCAGTTAGTTTATGAAATCCATTGCCCAATTCTTACACCACAAGTCCATCTCCAGCACAGATTTTGGCACTAGCCATTGAGTTCCCTGACACGCTGTTGAATCAAATTTTTCATTACCGTGATCAGACATGGCTACAGTGAAACTAAGTGTTGCACCACTTGATCTCCTTGATCTCCAGATCAAGGAGACCCTACGCACAAATCCCACAAATATCTTTCCCCACAGTTGACAGACAAAACCTGACCTGTTTCAACTTCTCTCTTGATTCAGGACAACCCCATCTTAAAAATGCACAGGTAGACCATGTCCCACATGATGGAAGATGATGAGAGGAAACAACTCACCTCCTGCAAACAGCAGGGAAAGCAGCATGAAGAACACCGAAGGGGTCTCTGCAACGTTATCACCTCGTGGCCTAGGTTGTCTATAATCCGGAGGGTGAAAGGTCGTGACGGCCCACAGCAATTCCTGGTACAGCAGTCATTGTCCTCTGCTGCAAAGTACACTCTTTGCCCCAGTGTGTTCTTGATTTCGTATTTGTTGTTTGTTTCAAAACCACTCAAAACTTAAAAATAGGAATGGAACTGTTAAATTTCTGAGGTGTGTCTGGTCAGAAAAGTCACCATCTGAAGATACCCTTTGGGAAGGCAGCCCTCACTCAGAGTCTGTCAGACGCAGCTACTGGTGAAGGGAAGCAGTGATGAAGGACCCTTTAGCAGAGCATCCTAACAGGAAAGTTCAAAAAGGAGAAGCCACCATGAACACAGCAATGTGGAAAGAGCATGGAGATGTCCTCCAGTCCCCTCCCACCAGAAACAAGGTGAATGAATAACATGGAAAATGAGTGACTTAACTATAACTCCCTACCAAAATTATTCAGTCACACTGCTATGTATATTTTGAGATACAGAACCTGCTTTAAATCCTCTGCNACTAAGAGAAATTTAGCTTCAATGTGTTTCATTTGAAAATACAGGTTTATCAATCAATACATTGTTTAGAGTGATCATTTACTGGTAAAGCTGTAGAATTAACCTGTGTTCCCCCTTGTCCTGTCCTATCCTCTGACAGCAGAACAGTGTTTCAGAGCACCACAGCAGATGGCAGAAGTTTTACCCAAGCTGGCTGGCTTACTTACAAGCACACAGGGCTAACGTGCCTGTGCTCCTTTCAGGACTCAGGGTCACTCAGTTACAGAGCCTGGTAGATACTCCAGCACTGCATATCCGAGATCATCAGGAGTTCACGTAGAGGAAAGATGGAATTTGAAGAAATTTAGAGCAGAAACTCAGCTACTGTTCAGCGCCAAGAAAATTTGGCCTCTCCAGACTACTGATTTTTTTCCTTTTTTAAAGCAAAATAAGCTGCCAATGATACTTCATTGCTTAGCCTTGGTACCTGCTGTCAGCGAGGAGTTAAACTGTACTTTTATAGTACAAGGACATGTTCTGTAATGTGTAAACACTTCTTATTTTGCTGTTAGCATTCTCTACATTATGAAGTCTGAGTAGCATCTCTCCTACCAACATTATGAAGAGGTGTCATGAAAGGATCATGCAGAAAATTAAGTACCTCTAATGTTGCCCATACTATATACACTTATTATATGCACCTTGCTAAATCATATTACAGCTCACAAACAGTACCTTCAGAAACAGGAAGGATGTCTGATAGCCTTGTGACCCCAGCTGCTTAGCATCTCATTTATTAGGAGGGTAGTCCATGAAGTATTGCAGCCAGTAGGCATCTCCACACTCAAACATGTATCAATGGCATTAGAAAAGGCACCACATAGCAGCCCAAAAGCTGCAACTCAGATGGCTATAACATAGCTGGATGCTTTCTTAGCTTTTTCATAAATTCAGGCAGCTTCTCAGGTGAATACTTGTTCTCTGAGGAAGGAGGAAGGGTGCAGGTACCTGTGTGAGATATTCCAGTCCAGGAGGGCAATTGGGAATAGAAGGAGGAATGGGCATCCAGATTGTTCTCTCTGTCATAATGGGCTGATTCTGGATGGGTGGAACAGCAAACCCAGGTGGGGCGCCCATGCCCTGTACCTGGAATCCCAAGTTCCCTGTACCTGCAACACCTGGTGTGGTAGAAGACATGCAGTTGTGAAACTTGGGTGTTGGAAAAGAGTTGTCCCGTGGAATTTTACTTTCTACTTATATGACAGTAAACACCCTTTTAGCAAAGTTTATCTACAATTTCAAACCATATGAGTATGATCTAAAAACTGCACTTTCCCATTTGTTTGAAGGATTCCTTCAAAACTCAGGAAATCCACAACTCCTTCACAGATGAGGTACAGCATACAGGAGGAAAGACTTCCACGTTTTGTTAATTCCATTAAGTCTTTTTCAGTTAGCGCTCAATAGGAAGCACAAGCTTTCATGAAGCACTTCAGGGCCACTGTTTGGTGCTCACAACACATCTCATACCCTGAGCTGTGCACAGAGCCCTGCCTTGCTTGCAGCAGCCATAGCCTTTACCATACAGATGCTGTATAACCTTGTAGCTGGAGCTCCTCTTGAAAGTTACAGAACAAGAACTATGGGTTTTTTGCCTCATTTAACACTTTCCTGGTAGACAGACAGGCTTTCCGTCCAATGCAGAAGAATTTTATATTTTACTCAAAAGCATACACAAAGCAGAAGCCACAATGAGTATTTTTGTATGGCTGTACAAAGACAGATTGTTCAAGAGATTCCAAGTTGTAGACTTATCTTTATCTCAAATCAGCTCAGCAACAATGTTTCACATTATTACAAAGCATGGACTGCAGCACATGAAAGCTCACGCTGTTTATAAGCAGGACAATGCCTCGGCTGATGTAAACAGCTGTGGCTCAAAACTCACAGGTGGCAGGTCCATTCACTCAAGAGAAGGATCCACTCTCACAGAATACAAAATAATTTTTATGTCTGAGCAGAGACTTTGCAGACAAACTGACTATCTGCTGCCATCACGTGTATATGCACATACAGCTATTCAAAATGAGAAATGCTCCCCTGACCTCCATCACATAGGTAGCAGCACATGCCCATTTCTGTATACCCATGTGCTGGTTTGAGGCTAACTGGAGTATTTCACTGAGAGAAATTAAACCCTTAGCTGCAAGAAGAAAAAAAAAATAACAAGAGTAATCTATACCACTCATTCTTCTGCTGAGAAACACAACTAGTCAAAATATAGATAAGACACTTCTCAGTTCTCAGTAGATGTCGTTCTGCTTCTTTTCACTCTGGTGGTCTGTGGCTGCTTTCTGCCTTAATTCTAATCTGACCTAACCCTTTATTTCCTCTAACCTCCTTGTTGTCTTTTTTGACATCTCAACTCAGATCTCTCCAGATTTATCATGTGAGATATACGGGTTTGATCTGGTTATTTCTGAAGGGAGGGGAAAAGGGCAGGAAAGGGGGAGGGAGGTTTGGGTCAGGATCCTCCTGGCAATCTGATTGTTTTGGAGGGATTTTATGTTTCTGTATTACTTTTAACTTGTATATAACTGTATATTGTGTATATGTATATGCTTGTAAATTGTGCTAAGCTGTAAATACAGCTTCATTCCTTAACTTCCAGCCGGCTGAGTCTAGTCTGGGTGATTTTCATAGAGAGGGGGGCAGGTAACTGCCAAACCATCACAACCCACAGACCTCAAATCGCCTTGCCACAAGGTGCACAAGCTTTATCTTAGGGAGAACATGAGATCAAGCTTTTTGCCTTTTACCTATAGCCTATTATTTAAGCCTCATTGCTAGATATCATTCATTGTGATTTGGTTCTCCTGAGAGCAATTAGTTGCCAGAATGGGAGAAGGGGGCCTAGAAGAAGACTGGAGAGGGACTATTTACGAAGGCCTGCAGTGATAGGATGAGGGACAGTGGTTTGCAATTAGAGGAGATTTAGACTGGATGTTAGGGAAAAAAATATTTACAATTAGGGTGGCTGAGCACTGAAACATATTGCCCAGAGAGGTGGTTGAGGTTCCATCCCAAGATATTCAAGGTGAGGCTTGACAGGGCTCTGGGAAACCTGGTCTAGTTGAGCATGTTCCTGCTCACTGCAGCATGGTTGGACCTTGAGAGGTCACTTCCAACCAGGGTGATTCTATCATTCTATTCTAAGAGAAGCTGTTTAGGAGTGCTGCATTTTGAATGTGGAGCAGCAAATGAGATAGAAGATGAGAAAAACAGACAAGTGAAAGTGTAAGGTATTACCATGTCCAAAGTACAGAGTAGGAAATGGGAAAAAAATACATGAAATAGTAGAACTGCAAGGGGGAAACAATTCTTTCCTCAACTTCTCCCTAGAAATCCAGATCTGAAGTGGAAAACTGAAATAGCATGTTAATAAAAAAAATATGATCATCAGCAATTATTTTCCACACATTGTTTTCCATCAGTAGCACCTCCTTAAACTCCTCATAGTGACCACAGAAGCATCCAACATTTAACTTCTGCCACTGCCTGGCACATGCTAACATGTAACCCTAAGAAGGAAAGATGATAACTTTTCAGCAAAATAGAAACTATGGAATTAACAGCAGTTAGCAATTCAGATTTAGAAGTAAACCAGATATGATCTATCTCATGAAACATCCTGTTTCTCATGCTTATCTCCTAATAATATAGCAGATCTGTAGTCAAGCAACCTACCTTGGTAAGCCCCAGGTGCCTGCTGTGGGTAGCCATGTGGCACTTGATTTCCTGATGCAAAGGCATAATTTGAAAATCCGTATGCTGGAGCAGGTTGATATCCTGGAAGAATGGAATGTATGTGAGTATTGTCTGTTTCCTTCTACCCTAGGGTGAATGATCCACAATACTGCTCCCCTTTTCAGAGAATACATGCAAGGAAATTAAGTAGCTCTTTTCTATATAGCAGAAAGTGTACAATAATATTTTATTAAAATTATAAAACAGTATAACTTAAAAGAGTTCTGATCCTTAAAGCGCAGATAAAAGGCAGATACTGCACACAATGTCATGAAGATGTCACACAGTAAACAGAATCATCTGTCTTGCAAGGAACCCTTTCGGATCACCTGCTTGAGCAGGCTCAGTTCATTCTCTCTGTCCAGACCTGAGGTGCCTTTGTTCATTTACATTTAGGAGACTTTAACCCCAATCCAGGGAACTGACAGGCTGCCCTCCTAGAGAAAACAGAGTGGGAATGAGCCATCTCCAAAACTGACTCCAAGTCTCTTCAAGTCAGGACTACACTAATGCTTCTCCAGCAGACTTGGACAGTCATGGATTTAAAAATATTTACCAAATTCAGTTTGCACAGAAATAACTTTAATTTTATATTTAGATTTAAAACATTGATACATATGTCATAAAATTAGAAGGTAAACTATTAGCTAAGCCTGCTTGAAGACCTTGAAAAGGCCCATGTTATCTTTGATATTGACAGATGATATTTGTTTATATTTTACTGACCTTCCATTGCCGCAGATCTGCTTGTAATTATTCTGAAAAAGAAACATTTTTATTTCATTTTTAAAATATATATAACTTCACAAGAGCTATTCGGAATTTTCTATTATTGACAAAAGATATGTGCCTAAGTCATATGGGAAAGCTTAATTGCAAATACGACCTAAAATAACTAAATAACTCAGCTCTCACCTAGGCTATGTCTCCACCACAACATAAGCCTGAATTACCTGTGCCTGCATTCATGCTTTGATTATCATAAATTCACTCTCAACTCAGAGAAAAGCATCAGGACATGCAGATACTTCATTCCAGTGCAAGACTCCATTGCACAGCCATTCAGAAACATGATGTATTTCATAGGAACAAACTAGAATCACTCATACATCTTAGTTGGAAAAGACCTTTAAGATCAAGACCATTCACCCAGCATTGTCAGGTCACTACTAAACTGTGTCTCTAAGTACCACATTCAAACATCTTTTAAATGTCTCTAGAGATGGTGGCTGCACCACTTTCCTGGGCAGTCTGCTCCAATGCTTGACAACTCTTTGGCGCTGAAATTTTTCCTAACACCCAACCTAAACCTTGAGGCTGTGTCCTCTTGTCCTGTCACAGTATCCAAGTGTGGCTTCGCCAGTGGCCAGTACAAGGGGACACTCATTTCCCTACTCCTGCTGGCCACAGTATTTCTGATACAGGCCAGGTTGCTGTTGGCCTTGTTGGCCACCTGGGCACACTCCTGGCTCAGGTTCAGTTGGCTATGAACCAACACTCCTAGGTCCTTTTTTATCAGGCAGCTTTCCAGCCACTCCGCCCCAAGCCTGTAGTGCCATGTGGGGCTGGTAAGACCAAAGTACAAGACCTGCCACATGGCTTTGCTGAATCTCATGACATTGGCCTCAGCCTGTCAATCCAGGTCCATCTGTGGAGCCTTCCTCCTTTCAAGAAGATTGAGAGGCCTGCCTAACTCGGGGTCATGTGCAAACTGACTGAGGGTGCACTCAATCCCCTTCTCCAGATCATTGATAAAGACATTGAAGAGAACTGGCCCCAAAACCAAGCCCTGGGGAACACCACTTGTGAGTGGCCACCACTTTTTGGGCCTGGCCATCCCAGTTTATACCCAGTGAAGCTTATGCCCATCCAAGCCATCAGCAGACAGTTTCTCCATGAGAAGGCCGTGGAAAATAACGCTGAATGTTTTACTGAAGTCCAGGTAGACAACATCCACAGCCTTTCCCTCACCTGCCACATGGGTCACCTTGTTGTAGAAGGTTCATCAAACAGGACCTACGCCTCCTAAACTCATGCTGACTGGGCCTGATCACCTGGCTGTCCTGTTTGCGCCACATGGCAATACTCAAGATGATCTGTTCCACAACCTCCTCCAGCACTGAGGGCAGACTGGCAGGTCTGCAGTTTCCCAGATCCTCTTTCTAACCTTTCCTGTAGATGGGTGTCACATATACCACTCTGCAGTCACCTGGGCCCTCCCTGGTTAACCAGGACTGCTCAGAAATTATGAAAAATGTCCTGGTGAGCACTTCCACCAACACCCATCTTGCCCTACAGACTTGTGTACATTTACAAGGTGTGGTAGCACACTGACCACTTCATGATTTATGAGGGCTTCATTCTGCAACCTTTCCTTGTCTTACAGTTCATAAGTGGAAGTATATAAAATAATGGTATAAAAGCTCCTATTTATAGAGCCAAAAGCTTGAAAACAAACAGTAAACCTAGCTGTTATTTAAAAAGCAATGCACTTCAATAGATTTTGTCTGTTATAGTTCTTCAAACTAGTCCAGTTGAATAAAGATGGTCGTTCCCCTGTACTCAGCACTGGTCAGGCCACACCTTGAGTACTTTGTCCAGTTCTGGGCCCCTCAGTTCAAGAGAGATGTTGAGGTACTAGAATGTGTCCAGAGAAGGGCGATGAAGCTGATGAGGGGTCTGGAGCACAGTCCTGTGAGAAGAGGCTGCGGGAGGTGGGGGCGTGCAGCCTAGAGAAGAGGAGGCTCAGGGGTGACCTCATTGCTGTCTACAACTACTTGAAGGGAGGTTATAGCCAGGTGGGGGTAGGTCTCTTTTCCCACACAACCAGCAACAGAACAAGGGGACACAGTCTCAAGTTGTGCCAGGGGAGGTATAGGCTGGATATTAGGAGGAAGTTCTTCACAGAGAGTGACTGGCATTGGAATGGGCTGCCCAGGGCGGTGGTGGAGTCGCCGTCCCTGGAGGTGTTCAAGGAAAGCCTGGATGGGACACTTAATGCCATGGTCTAGTTGATTAGTTAGGGCTGGGTGATAGATTGGACTCAGTGATCTTGGAAGTCTCTTCCAGCCTGGTTGATTCTATGATTCAATGCTAGGGATGAAATTGAAAGTGAAAGCAGTTCCTTCCTGATTTTCTCTCCCAGAGTAAAAGCAGATGTCACAAGAAGATTCTTAACAGCTCTGGGATAACAACAGCATCTATCTCACTTTACACCTCATATATGACATTTCCATTTTTAAAAAATAGTCTTAAAATGTTTGGGTTTGTTTTTTTCTCAAGATTTTTTTTTTCAACTTTACAAACAAATCTACCATCTTATGTATTTGCATTGGATTCTGGTGCCCATACAAATATGGAGGGGGGAGGGGAGTAAAAAAAAAAAAAAAAAAAAGAAAAGGAAAGAATTTGAAATTATATACCTAATTTAAAACTAACAACATATTCAAACTACATAACTTCAATCTTGTTCTCGCTATTAATAATGAGTTTAACATATGACCACATTAAAATATATTGACAAAACTACCAGGTTGTAGGACTAGCACAAAAATTAAAGATGAATAAATCCCCTCCCCTTTTTTGTAAATTAGCAATAGGTCATTTTATCAGTTTGTATTGTGGGAATTTCAGCGAAATGCTGAGAATTACAACTGAACTGTTTGTTAAAGGGACAGCAGAGACAGAATCATAGGATTTATTTAAAAGAAAGGCTTTATAGTAGCCCAGAATCTTCCCCCGCCCCCCAGTCACACACATAGACCTCTGCGCAATCTAGGATTTATAAAATGTTAATATGCCCTAAAAAAGCAGAGATTTTATGAAGTTCAACTCCCATTTTGTGAGACATGATGCTCAAGAGCATAGAATATTTCTTTTATTAAAATTCTCTTTTCTTCCACTTTTTTTTTTTTTTTTAATGTAGACTCCTATCACCTCCAATTCAGTCACCAAGACTAAGACAATGTTGGCCGTGCCCTGAATAATTTATAAAGATTGTGAAATAACATAAAATTCCAAAATACTAAGGGAATGAGGAACAAAAACTCACTTTGGCAACTTTTATATTTCACAATATACTATTCAGCTATGCTGTTACGCATGGGGAGATTCCCACCTGGTGAAACTTTAGCCAAGAAACAACAGTAATGGGTGTGCCAGTCACTTAGAAACGTGTTGGTTCCAGCTTCCTGGAATACATAAAACAAAGATTTGAGGTGTATCTTTTCATTTCAGTTTAATAAAATGAAGCTTTACATGCTGCTAGATGTCACTAATTCTAGTAATGTTTTAAAACTTTATCTACAGGGAGAAGTAAAGGTATTTGCATTTAGCTCTCACAAATACAAACAGGGGAACAGCTATTTATTTGTAGTGGGAGTTAAAATCTCACAGAATTAGACAAAACAAACCAACCAACCAACTTCTAGGAAGCAGAAATCCATTACTGAATTAATTTTAGTTCAGCAAAAAACGGTAGCACATGATTCCCCTTGTGCTATGCTGGACACATGACACAGTCTGAATTTACACAATACATCATCAGTAACTTGTACTGAAGTCAGTAAGCTGGCCACAGTGTTCCTGAAGAGGCAGCTGTGTATCTTTGCAGACATCATACAAAATTCTACAACCCCCTGAGCAATACGATACAAATTTGAATTTTTCTCTGACTTCAAGTAGAGGAATGGAGCAAATGACTTCCAGAGGTTACCACTTCCAATCCAAATTATGCTAAAATTATAAAGGTTCTTCTTATTTTATTATGTTATCTGTTGTATTTGCTGATCAAACATCCCCCCACAACACTGCAGCTGCAGTGCAGAAAGAGGACAAAGGGAGTTTGAGGACCGGGCTCTAGCTCCAAGCACTGCACCCCACGCTGGGGCTATTTTAGGCTGGGGCTATTTTAGGCTAGAGCTATGCAACACAACCTGTGTCAGGAAAAGCCACTGAGTTCAGCTTTACACAAGAGAAAGCAGAAGCAATTTTTCTAGTAAGAAGCACTGCGGACTCAAACTGGAGATGACTGATGCAAAGTAACGGTCTGGTAACAAATGACCCTTATGAAATACAGCCTTTGAATGGTCTTGGACCCACATGCTGAGTCGGAAAAGGCAGGGGCTGCCTGCCTACCCTACACACAGGCATGGCCTCTCCTAAAAACACAACTTGAACCTCAAAGTGTGGCTTCCAGCCTCAGCCACTGCAACGCAGAGGAAATTAAAGTCGAACACACAAACACACACACTAAAAAAACCCAAAACAAGTCCTTCAACCACCGAAAGTTACTGTTTAGCTGTAGGTTAGTAAGCTGACAGCAGAACCCTACAACTCATTTGCTGTAATGCTCTTGAGAGAAAGGAACTCATAAAGTCTCATTCTTCATATCCTCTCCCTTTATTTTGTACTATCTGCAACCCATATTGTCAGTCTCATTGGAGTTTCCCGACTTTCTGGCTTTGCTCTCAGAAACAGTAATCAATTGCTATAATAGCTTAAGCCTCAGGACTAGCACACTGATCTGGTTCCTCATTTTCTCTTAACTTTCTTAAATCATCATGAAATGCGTAAATTGCAAGCAAACTCAGAAGCATCCAAGTGCTCAAGCTCCATGTTTTTTCTTCTCCAGGAGTTTTGAGCCCAGGTACTTCAGGATAGCAAAAAACTTATGTTTTTGTGAAAGTGAGGAAATACTGGTTCTGAAGGAAGTCAGTACAAAACTCTGTACTGGGAAGTGACAAAATAACATCCTTAAATTTTTCCATTTTAAGAATGGCAGAACGTCCATATTTCTGTTCATTTTCTCATTTTTAGGACTGCATTACATATGATGAATGATGAATATCAGTAGACACATTTCCAAATGATTTAGAGTTGTCTTAATTCAGTTAACTACAGAGCTTCTGATTGTATCAAAAATAACAAATAAACAGAAAAAAAAACCCCACACAAACCTCAAAAAAACCCAAACAAAAAACAAACCACAAAACTGTATCCTAGGTTGATCATCAATTTCATTTCCTACCCAGTTCACTATAATGCTCCCAAGAATGCATCAACATAAGCCCTCAAGCACAACATCAGGCATTGTACCCTTTTAACACCAAGCTATGCCCTTTCCAAGAAAGTGTATTATTCAAACTTAACCCAAATCACTGTGTAGCATGCATTAGTTCACCCAGTTAGCTTTGTGGTACTTCATCACCACATTGCATAAGACTACTCAGCCACTGGATTTTCTGTTTCGTTCTGATGCAGTACGGTGGCCTCTCACGTCCTGAAACTTTGCATCCCAATACCCGAGAAGCCAAAAAACTACGTCACCGGGTAGCAGCATCACTGAGACAAGGATACATCTCATCTCTACTGCAGCCTGCTTCAGTACTGGGGGACAGGACCACCGCTGCCCGAGCCCTGTCTGCTGCTGTCGGCTCTCTCGAACAGGGCTTACCGAGGTCCGCCTCAGCAGAAAGACCTTTCCTTGAACTACCCCTTGCAAGCAAATTACTTCGCTAGAGAGAGCCATTTTCTCACGTAACGTGTAATCGCGAGCCTTCTAATCATCGAGTCCTTTTCACAGTCCTAATCATTAAACACCTCTGTGTGGAAAAAAGAGAAAGCACCTGAAAGGACCACCTGGAAGTAATATACGGCAAAGACACTTATGTTCGCAACACAAAAAATACCCGTTCCCAAAGCCGAGGGACCGCTCCACTGCGTCCAGCACCGAGACCCGCTCTCAGCCACGCCGCCGCTGCCGGGCACCGCTCCCCTTCGCTCCGCTCCAGCGCGCGGCCCCGCCCCGGCCCGCTTCTTCCGAGCAGCGAGGCTGCGGGGCGGGACCTGTCCGGAGCGAGCCGCTCTGGGCGGGCCAGGTCGCGTCCCGAGGAAGGGCCAGGGTGGGAAACGAAAGCAGTTCCTTGCTTGTAGCCGAAAAGCGCTCTTCCTCGAACGCTTTTGGAGGCGGATCTGGCGCAGTTCCACCTGGAAGGCCCGTGGCGCGGCTGCGTCAGCCTGCTCGCTCGTTTAACTGTTGCGTTTTGTCACGGCACTGGAACAGAAGGTCAGATGCTTTCTTAACATCAAGTGAGGCGATATTTCTAGGTAGTAGTAACGTCTGCCGCCGTATAACTTCTACCGATTATACTGCAGTGGTTTAGCTTGTGGACACACTTATTTGAAAGCCACTGTTGCGATTGTGGACAATAAAACTGCCATGCCAAACAAGTCTCTGTTTTCACTGTAAGGGATTGTCAGTTACATATAAGTGACCTTCTAGAGTGTGCAAAAACATTTTCTTTTTTTTTTTTTTTTTAAATAACACATTACAATGAATAACAAAATATTTTCTCAGGTGTTACATCTAATACTGAACTGTCCTGCTAGTTTCCTCAGTGGTTTTAGTTCCTAGATCATTAAGCAAGCATGATAAATTGAGCTTTGAAAGAAAACCCCACATGTATTAGGGTCTTTTAAAACTTAGGTTCATATTCTTGAAAGTCTTGTCTTACATTCTTCAGCAGCCTTTGGGTATTATTGCATTCACAATGTGTACAGGTGCAGATAAAACTTAATGAGGTGGAATATGCAAGTCTGATTTTCAGGATAGAATTATAAAGACGAAGAGCAGTTCTATCAAAGGCCTTAAATAACAGGTCCATTGTAGCAAAATACACTTCTGATATTTCCATCTATAGGCTGCTGCTTTGTACCAAATCGGGGGTTCACTTTCACACTACCCCAACAATGGATGCTGTGATTTTACTCAAACGTTCTTTGCAGCCAGTCACTACTGAATTGATGGGCCCAGAATCTAGCAAAAAGCTTACTGCTTCATTCCTCAGCTTTACTGGAACCAGGACATTGTCTGGGAAGGTTTCAAAATTCATGGTATCTTCCCCCATTCCCTGTGAATCTCCCTCCTCATCATCCAACATGATAAAATCTACCTCCTTATTATTTCCTGATTCACTTACTGCTCCCTTCAATGGAGGAGATTAATTTTTACCATATCCTCCTTTCCTGCAAATTGCACGCTGGCTTGGAACCAGCGTTGCCTGTTCTGTGAAGGTCCCTCCTTGTCCAGTTCCAACTCGACCCTCTCTTCCTCTTCCTCCACCTCTAACCCTTCTTCTCATACCGGTTATTTTTATTACTGCAGTGAATTTCATCCTTCCTTGCCTTTCCCTCTTCCTTTTCTTCCCTGTTGTTATACCTCTTATATACTATCTCTATTAACTGAAAAATTTACATTTCCACTGTCTCATCTACTTTCTGGAGTTTTCTCCATAGGTCAGGAGCTGATCATCCAACAAACGTATTAAACATCCTCTGATTTGCTTCCTCTTCAGAATGTAAATTGATCCTTTATTTGCTACCTTACATAGCCTTTCATAAAAGTCCAAAAGACTCTTATCTAAGCTTTGTCTTATTGCATACAGTTTTGACTCTTTTTTATTTTTTGTTACCCATAGGAATTTCCATATAGCACTAACAGAAGCACAAAATCACAGAATGATAGAAGTTAGAAGGGACCTCTGTACCTCATCCAGTCTAGCACCCTTGCCAGAGCAGGTTTGCCTGGACCAGGTTGCACAGGATGGTGTCCAGGCAGGTTTCAAATGCCTCTACAGACAGAAATTCAACCACCTCTCTAGGCAGCCTCTTCCAGTGTTCTACCACCCTCAGTATAAAGGAGTTCCTCCTCATATTTAGATGAACTACCTATGTTCAAGTTTGTACCCATGATCTTTTATACTGTCGTGGGGCACCCCTGAAAAGAGACTGCCCCCATTCTCCTGACCTCCACCTTTTTAAGTATTTATAAGCATTGTTAAGATCTCCCCCTCAGTCTTCTCTTTTCCAGGCTAAAAAGCCCCAAGTGCCTCAGCCTTTCTTCATAAAGCAGATATTCTAGTCCTCTAATCATTTTTATAGCCCTTTGCTGTATCGTCTGTGGTGGTTTGGTCTTGGCTGGGGGCCAGATGCCCGTCAAAGCTGTACTATCACTCCCCTTATTAGACGGACAGGGAAAACATAACCAAAGGTCCTTGAGTCAAGACAGAAGGAATTTAATAGGATGAGAAGCCAAAGCAGAGGTCGTGTGCAGAAACAAGAGCAAACAAAGACGTTATTCTCTACTTCCTGATATCAGGCAATGTCTGGCTGCTCTCTGGGAAGCAGGGCTTCAATACATAGTGATTGCCCCAGAGCAGATGCTATTGAGTGCCCCCACACTTCCTTCTTTCACTTTGCTTTTATATCTGAGCTGATATCATATGGTATGGAATACCCCTTTGGTCAGTTTGGGTCAGCCGGCATGGCTGCTTGCTGCTTGGCTCAACAGTAGCCAAAACACTGCTGTGTTATCAACACCCAACTACATCACTGCAAAGCACAGCACTATGAATGATGCCCTAGGGAGAATTCACTCTCAGCCCAACCCAATACATCATCTAAAGCAGTTCCTTGTCCTTCTTGAACTGGGAAGCCCAGAACCAGACACAGTACTTATATGAGGCCTCACCAGGGCAGAGCAGAGCAGGAGAATTATCTCCTTTCACCTGCCTGCCCACACTGTTCTTAATGCATCTCAGGATACCATTGGTCTTCTGGGCCACGATGGCACGTTGCTTGTTCATGTCATCTTCTTGTCCACCAGGACTCACAGGTCTTTTTTCAGAGTTACATTCCAGCAGGTCAGCCCCTAATTTGTATACATGCAGTTATTCCTCCCTAGAAGCAGTACACTACACTTGCCCTTGTTGAACTTCATAAGGTTACTCACTGCCCAACTCTCTAGTGTGTCCCAGCCACACTGGAGCACAGCTAGGAGTACTTCCAGACAGGTACTAGTTACTTAGGAAGAAAATAATTGTGGTTGATAGATAAATAGAAACTAAGTGTGTGATGTTTTCACAAGAAGGGAAAAAGATAGCATGCTCCTTCTGTGTTAAGGGCTAGCTAGCTAATTCTTAAAGTGATCAAAGTGTCAAGGGGACCATAACATGTAGCATCATTCTGAAATATAGTTCATAATGGCACTAACAATAAGCTCCTTGCCCACACAGCACAACAAATAAAGTTACCTCTTCACCAGATCACATAGCTTACAATATGTTTGCTGCAAGATATTTACTGCAGCTCAGCTTGGATCATGTTATATACCTTGAAGTAAGAGATGAAGGGTTTGGTGCTCAGAGGTTATAAAGTCTAAATTAGACTTACAGTAAGAAAGCCGCCAGCCCTCCTGACAGCTTCTAGAGGAATGCAAGGAGCACAGGAAGCTCCTGATGAATAACCCTGCAAGGCAAAATCATCTTGTTGTTAGGAAAGAACAGTTTTGAAAATGAACTCTTGACCTCACGCCACTCTAAGATAGGATGCTGGGAAACAGTATGAAATCCTGTCTCATCTACACCATTTCTCACCACCTGTCAAATTAATAGCTCCATCTAATGGCCTTTAATCTGACCAAGATTGCACTCAGCTGTACTCAGGGATGAAAATTTGACAAATTGTCCCTGACTATGGGGTTTTGAACTTCCACAGGAATACCTGAGAGCAGGCTCAGCTTGAACTATATAGTCAAACTGCTGAGGAGTTTGATATCCTGAAAAACTAGCCTTGCATCACGTGAAATTATCTAAACTGCACCTCTGATGGTGAGCTACCTGCATTGCAAGGCATCCCTGCTATCATTAGGCTCCTGGCCCGTAGTGCCCATGGTGCTTCTTGAGAACTTGGATACATTTTGAAAAGTTGCACCAGCTTTTCAGGATTGCCCTAATGTCAACCTTGTAATAAAATTCAGCAGAAAAGAGTGGCAAATGAGGCAGTCTGCAGACTGGTTTCCCAGATCTGCATGTTTGGTGCCAGGGTGAATGTATCTGCATTCCCAGGTTCTGAGATCTGCGTGAATGGGTGCCAGGACAGAAACAATGCTTGGCTCTGCTTCAGCTTCTTCCTGAAGCAAGCTCAAGCTCTCAAAAGGCTGACATACGATGTTGTTAATACTGAAGTCTGTGCTGTTAACAGATCCACATTTAATATTCACTCAAAGAAAAAAACAGAACAAAAACAAAACCACCCCAAACAAACAACTCCCTATCAGAATGTATTATTCTGTTTCAATGGGGAAAAAAAAAACACCACAAAACCAAAAAACAAAAAAACCACCACCAAACTAACACTTCCTCTTTTAGCATGTTTTTTCCTCTCACGGAGCAGAAGGTCAGAAACACATTGTGTATCTGGTTAAAAAATGCAAACAGTTTTTAGCTTTTCTCCTTATTTACTTTTTCCATCTCCAAACTTAGAGTATAATGCTCACTGTCATTGTAATTAATTATAATTATTTTATTTATTTCAATTATGTTTTAATTTTTAACCACAGAATACCTGGCTATTACAGGTGATAACCCCAACATATATGTGTACCTCAAAAGGAAAATAAATTATATTTAAAACAATTTTATTTTGCTTAAAATGCACCACCTCAAGGAAAAAAAAATGTTTTCGTGTGAGCTCCATAGTAACAGCAACAAGAACAAATGAGTACTGAATTATTTAGGAAACAAAGGATGTGGAGAAACTTGCCTTATGGCCTGACTAATGGTATTGGTAAACTAATCTTCTTCATCGTTTTCTATACATACACATAGTCCATACTGGAACTGATGGTATCTATTTACATCTCTGCAAAGTAAGCTGTGCCTCGTCTAAACCAGACCAACTGATCATGGTAATTTGTGCAGGCCTGAAGCCCAAGGCTGGGAATTAAATTTGAATCCTTAATAAAGAAAACAGAAATTAGTAAATGCAAGTCACTTTGTAGCTTTACGCGCTCTGTATCCTTTCTCTTCTGGCTCCCAAAATAAGGTCTTTATTTCAATATTCAGCTTTCCATAAGCAAAAAGGCCTTTTATTCCACCCCACCTCAACATCAAATATGTCAAGGATTTAGAGGTTTGGGGTTTTTGGCTAGTTTCCTCAGGTACACAAGAATCTAATTTTGCCACACATCTGCATTAGGATTAATACCAGACACCAAGAAATAGGTTTTATAGGTTATTGTTTTGGTTTTTTTTTTTTAAAGAAATAGCTAGGAATTTTTTTTCACATGGTTAGGAAATACACATGGCACAGCATTTGGCACTGCCTTTCTTTTTTAAGATAGGAATGGAATATAACCTAGATATATTTAGCACAATTCAGACTTACATGTGGAGATTTGGATTCTGTGGCTCAGCAAACATGACTTGTTTACACTGAGGTGAGTGTTACTTCTTAGATGAGATCTTCAACTTCCCAAAACTTACAGAAATAGCATCATATCTCTTCCTCTTCCTTTGAGACATTAGCCAGTAGGAAAACAGCCAAACTGTGGAGGGGCACACCCAAGTCCCTGCCCCACCAAAGGTTTGAGATAAACAGCTAATCGAAAAATGGCCCGCAAGAGCAAGTCATGACACGGGCTGAGCTCTTGGTGGATTTGAATGCTTATGGTCTTCAACTCGGCTTTCACGCCCTCCGATGAAAGGAGCCTCAGCGGCTCTTGTAGAAACAGACCTATAACACTGAAAGGCCAGCACGTCCGTGCCACCAAAGGCTCTGCTGACACCCCACAGGCCGTCAGGCACAGCAGCGGCGAGCAGAGAAAGAGCCGCGATTTCAGGCGTAAACCCAGACAGTCTCCGAGGCAGAGTTGGTACGAACAAGCAATATTGCTGGGGAGACCCGAAATTGTTCTAAAGGACTTGCGTAATTGGAAGATAAAGGCTACGGTATTGTCTTTGAAACGTGGCGGCAGCCGCGACAAGCCCAGGACCAGCAGCTCCTTATCACCTCCCCAACAGAAGGCAAAAAACTAAACGAGGCAGTGGCTGCCCCAGGCCTCTCCCACCACTTTGTT
>VWYK01061054.1:0-11444 GCA_013399775.1 Semnornis frantzii | reverse complement strand
AGCTCCAATTATTGCCTGAGTAAGACACGCTCCAGTTTTAGACAAAACTACGCAACTTTAGTTTAATAAAAGTTTTGTATATAAAAATCTGCCTCAACCACATTCTGCAAATTTTCTGCCTTCAAAATCCTTTTTCTTCTGTACACTAAAGCAAGATTGTAACACAGAATATCCAAAATCTGGTCACTGGCTTCTACAGTAGCTGAAGATACAGGACCAGCTGCAACAACACAAAGCATACTGGATCAAAGACAGCAATTTCCCTTCTGTTTTCTCTTTTGAGGATGTTTGTTTTGTATTTTACTTTTATGAAGACAAAAAGATGCTTTTTTGGATCTAATATTTACATTCTGAGAATGTCTGTACAAATATGCAATTCTGTCTGTACAAACTTCTTCTGAACTAAAAATAAAATTATTTTACATAAAAGCTTGGGAAAAATGTGAATCAAAGTGAATCATGTGCCATATTGCTCTTTGGAATACAAGGTTAAATTCCCCACTGGTATAAACTCATGTAGGTCTATTGAGCTAAGTACAGCTATTCTAGCCCACACTAGCAGGAAATTATGGAGCAGCTTGGATTTGTTACACAGACTAATGCGTACTAGATCATTAGAACTGCCAATTAAATTATGGATTGTATACGTGATTCCTGTGAATGCATGGGTTGAGTATATACCATCTTAGATTAATTTTATGTTTCTGTTATAATATTCTGGAGGGGCAAATAACACCTTGAGTCTTTGCAGCAATGGGAAGGTGTTTCTTAAGGGCTGACAGCTGAAAACACGACATCTATATCTTCCATATTTGTGTCTCAAACCCTATGAATCATGCAGTATTCAGACTCAGCTAAATCAGTGTATGCCTTTATTGGCATAAAACTTTCATTTTCCAACCCTAACTGAAGCATTTGAGATGTTATGAAATAACTCCAATATTAAAACACTAAATATGAAGAATACTTGTCATTTTTTTGTTCAGTTCTCATCAGTTTCTGATGCATCTTTCATGGTGCACAACCAGGAATTTAGACCTTTTCCCTGCTAAGGAAGGCAAAGAAAAGGAAGTCTTGGACAACAGCCTGAGAATTAGATTAGAGAAAAGGATTCAACCTGCAAAGACACTGTAGGCAGGGCAAACAGTTTTCATGCTATTATTTTAACTTTGTGAATTCCTCTGTTTTAAAAATTCCTGTGCTCTACGCTGTGTTCAAAAAAAAGTCTAACATTAGAGGCTGAAAGCCTTTTGCTCTCCTCAATATAAAGAAAGACACAATCAACCTTGCTTTACAACTACATCTGGCTTGTGAGCATAACTACATATCACAGTAAACACTTGGAAAGCAAAGAAAAAAGAGTTTTCTCTTCCTGTCTTCAACTCTCACCGTGGTACAGAGCTGAATCCCTCAGTATCTTGATTGATAAACGTGCCTTTCCATGGCTACTTGAGACAGTCATGTGGAAAATCAGTGCAAATGATGCATGTTTAATTGAGGCACTACCAGAAATCCTGCGTATCTGTCAACCTCTCTGGGAGAAATTTGAATCTGCTTTGAAAGTCAACCAACAGTTTCTGGTAGAGCCAAAGACACACAAGTCTTTGAGAGTAAATAAGTAGCATACTCAACTACTAGAGAAAATGTGAGCCATTCAAATTGCTTCAGGCCCCGTAAAGCTATGATGAAGAAGATATTAAATTATATTTAGTTCAAATGTTGATTGGTAAAATTCATCCTTTGTCTTGAATAAATCAGCGAGGATCATGTAATGATCACAGTCTAAATTTGCACATGGCATAGGTTGAGTTAATTTTGCCACTCACTGAGAAACTGACTTCACAAACTCTGTTTTTGTCTCTCTTTGTGAATGCAATCATCACAAGAACAGGCAAGGACTTTATGCTTCCTTGGTTTTCAACTCAAAGCCCGAGTCACCAGGGAGAGAAAAAGAAACCTCTAGGGAAAACCTTACTGAGCATTGTGCACCTGCTCAGTTTGGAGAATAGCAGTTCTTTGCAAATTAGTTAACTATAGGTGAGCTCTTTCAAACGACCATATTGTTTCACACAGGAGCAAAACACCAGTCAGATAAAGCAAATATTATATAATCTCATCTCAAATAATATCGTGCTATGGTCATGAACTGTCAAGTATCTCAGCAAAAAGACAGTGATACCTTTTGTGCTACAAAGGCTCTCAAAAGCCATACCAACAAGGCATTTGCTATGTCCCCACCCGAGTGTATTTCATCATTGAGACATTGGTGTGCCTATTAAAAATACATTTCTGTTTCTAGACAACTTGTGGCAACAGGTAAAGACATTTATGGTTAGGAGGAGCTGCTTGTTTGCTGAGCCTGTCAGAACACCTTTGTGTCAATAGAGAAAATATATGTGCACAGCTCTAATGGGGATCCCTTTATTGTAGTACCTTGTCATTTCAAGAGCATCTTGCCCTCCATGCCCTGTGAGCATTTTTTACAGTCAAAATCAACATGCCTGAGTTCTTGTTTCCAACTTTCAGTAATGTTTATTATTGTTTGTCAGCAACTCAGCTCTGCTGGAAAAACCTCCTTTGGTGAATAATGAAGTCATTCCCACACTGACTGCTGGGTTCCAAAATTTTCAGCACTCTACCTATGGCTATTTAGCTGTACAGGAGAGGCGCAGAAAATCTTACTTTTCATGGCCCATAAATAAACACTCAATCCAACACTTCAGCACATTTCTAATTGTAATGCGGCGTGTAATGTTTCAGTGCACAATACAGATGTTTCCAGTTATTACAAGAAGAGGAGACAATGATGGTTAAGTATGTGTTTGCATTATAGTCACGGCATGAAATCATTATGTTCAACTTTCCTGATCATTTTCTTCATAGAAAAAAAAAAAAATTCTGTTCAGCCATGATTCATTACCACATAGAACAAGTTGCAAAAAGTCAGATATTCATTTATAGCCCACTTACTTATGGCAAAATAAAGGGTAAAAGCTCTGTTTAAACATTGGACTCTTTCTGTCCCTGTTGTTAACCATACAGCATCACTTAGCTGAAATGAACTCAAGGGGTACTAGGATATAAGCAAGGGCAGAGCTGTCCTGTGGGATTTTTATCTTCTGTGATAACGGCCTGATCAAACATCTCCCTTAGTCCTTCCTTGCTGGGGGTTTAAGAAGCAATTGTCCTCAGTGGAACACCAAATTGTTCTCTTGCTAACACTGGGATACTACCAAGGCTAATTCTTTGATCCTGGTTCTCATTAGTTTTTCTCTGCTTTCAGTCCTTTCTTTCCCCCTCAACCTTCCTGACCGTCCATCTCAGTAGTCTTTTGTAAAGTTAAACAACTACCCAGCTAAACTTTCTGCTCTCATTTCCCTTCCCATTCTACAGCTATCTCCATTTATATCTGCCTAACTCCAGTAAAATATTACTTGATGAGAATAACTCATTAGCTCACTTATGAAAAAGCTTGACTTCACAAACAGATCTTTTTATGTGTTCTATCTGTAAGCACAAGTTACTATTTTGGTTATGTGAACAAGTCACATGGATACAGATAGACAGTAAATATCTGGGCAAATCTGGACCACAACTTGAGACCATTTTAACTTTAGAAAAATAAAACCTTAAATGGCAAAATAATTTGATATTCCTAGATTGGCAGGGTTGGGTTTCTCTCTTCAAAAAGACATAGTATTAAATCATCTGTGATGTACAAACCATAGAATAATTTTGGTTCAAAAAGACCTTTAAGATCATTGAGTCCAACTATTACAGAACTTCACCAAGCTGGTGAAAACCTCAGCACTGCATCAATGCATCTTTTACACATCTCCAGGGATGGTGTGCTGGTTTGAGCTAATTGGAATATTTTTTAGTAGAGAAAATTGTACTAAAGGCTGTGAAGGAAAACAATGGTGATGTCTACTTCACTCATAGCCTTGCAGAGATGTTTAGAAAAGGAACCCAAAACAAAGAAGGTAAGAGAGTCTCTCGAGCTGGCAGTCTGGGTCACGAGGGTTTTACTTGCTTACTGGCTTGCTTGCTGCTTGGGTCTTGGGCTAGCAGCTCTGGCTTCTCCTCTCTGTTGAATAACTTCACTAACCACTTTTCTTCTAATCCTCCCCAGCCGATCCTCCTTGCGCGTAAGCCAAACCTTGGGGTAAGGTGTGGGGGTGGGGAGAAGGTGGAAGGGTGGTTGGGAGCCCCTCCTGGGGTCTCTGATTTCTGGGAGGGGAGTTGTGTGTCTGTATTACCTTACACTTGTATATTTCTGTAAATATTCCTGTACATAGTGTATATATTTGCTTGTATATTGTGCTGAGCTGTAAATATAGCTTCATCTCTTAACTTCCAGCTCTGGCTGAGGTCTAGTCTGGGTCATTTTAAAGTGTGGGGGGGGCGGGGAACTCCCAAACCATCACAGATGGTGATTCAGCCATCTCCCTGGAGAGCCTATTCCAGTGTTTGACAACCCTTTGCATGAAAAGTTTCTTCTAATACCCAATCTAAAACTCCCCTGGTGCAATTTGCCATTTCTTCTTGGCCTATCACCTATTACTAGCAAGAAGAGGCCAAAGCCCACCTGGCTCCAACCTCCTTTCAAGTAGTTGTAGCGAGCAAGAAGGTCTCACTTCAGCCTCCTTTTCTCTGGACTAAACAACCCCAGTTCCTTCAGCCGTTCCTCATAGGAAGTGTTCTCCAGACTCTTCACCAGTTTCAATGTCCTCCTCTACACCCATTCCAGCACCTTGTGGTAGATATAGGGCACACCTCAATGTCTTTCTTGTAGACAGAGGCTCAAAACTGAACCCTAGTACTCAAAGTGTGGCCTCATCAGTGCTAAGTGCAGAGCAACAGTCATTTTCCTGGTCCTGCTGGTCACACTGTGCCTGATACAAGTCAGAATGCTGCTGGCCTTCTTAGCCACTTGGGCACACTGCTGGCTCATGTTCAGTCAGCTGTCAACCAACACTCCCAGGTCCTTTTCTGTCAGGCAGCTTCTCAGCCACTCTTCCCCCAGCCTGTAGTGTTGTGCAGTGTTGGTGTGACCCAAGTATAGGACTTGTCGCTTGTTGAATCTCATACAACTGGCCTTGACCCATCAATAGATCCTGTCCAGAATCCTCTGTAGAGCCTTCCTAACCTCAAGCAGATCAACATTACTCCCCCAGTTTATTGTAATCTGCAGAGTTGCTGAGGATGCACTCAATCCCTTTGTCCACATCACAGATAAAGACGTTAAAGAGAACTGGCCCAAATACTAAGCCCTGAGGAACACCACTTGTGACTGGTCACCAACTGAATTTACCTCCATTCACCATCACTCTTTGGGCCTGGCCATCCAGACAATTTTTTACCCAGCAAAGCAAATAAAGAAACAAACCCTGAGCAGCCAATTTCTCCAGGAGAATGCTGCTGGGGACAATGCTAAATCATAGAATCAGAATGGTTTAGGTTGGAAGGGAACTCAAAGATCATCTAGTTCCAACTCCCTGCCATAGGCAGGGACATCTCCCACTACAACAGGTCACTCAAGGGTTCATCCAACCTGGCCTTGAACACCTCCAGGGAGGGAGCAGCCATAACCTCCTTAGGCAACCTGTTCCAGTGTCTCACCACCCTCACTGCAAAGAACTTCTTCCTAACATCCATTTTAAATCTCCCCTCTGCCAGTTTAAATCCATTGCCCCTTGTCCTGTGATTACAAGACCTTGTCAATAGTCCCTCCCCAGCCTTCTTGTAGGCCCCCTTCAGATCCTGGAATGGTTTACTAAAGGCCAGGTAAACATCCACAGCCTTTCCCCACCCGCTGAGCAGGACTTGCCCTTCATGAACCTGTGTTAACTGGGCTGATCACCTGTTTGCCTTGCACATGCTGCATAATGGCACTTAAAATGATCTGCTCCATGGCCTTCACTGGCACTGAGGTTAGACTAACAGGTCTGTCTGACTCACCCTCTGTAGCTGGATCCTCCTTCCAGCTCTTCTTGTAGAAAAGTGTCACTTTTGCTAATCTCCAGTCAACTGGGATCTCCTTGTTTAGCCAGGACTGCTGATAAATGATGAGGAGGGTGTTGATGAGCACTTCTATGCCAGCTCTCAGTATCCCAGTGTGCCATCCAGCCCCATAGACTTGTGTGTGTGTAAGCCTTGCAGCAGGTTGCTAACCATCTCTTCTTGGATTACAGGGCTTCATTCTGACCCCACTCCTATCTTCCAGCTGAAGGGCTGGGTACCGAGCAAACAACTTATCCTACTACTGAAATCTGAGGCAAAGGACAGAGCTTCTCCTTAGTCCTTCTCTTGTTGCTAATGTGTTTTTAGAAGCATTTCTTGTTGCCTTTAACAGCTGAAGCCAATTTCCAGCTTTGGCTTTGCCCTTCCCAATTTTCTTTCTGCATAGCCTCATAACAGCCTCCTAGTCCTTCTGAGAGGCCTGCCCCCTCTTCCAAAGACCATAAGGTGTCATTTTCAACCTCAGCTGCAACCAAATGTCTCCATTCAGCCAGGCCAGCCTTCCCCACCAACTGCTCTGCACCTTCAAGTCTTCCTTTGTAAAGAGTGTCCAGCCTGCCTGAACCCCAGGCCCTTCAGGACTGCCTCCCAAGGCACTCTATCAGCCACTTTCCCAAACAGGCCAAAGTCTCCTGGCCAGGAGTCCATGGTGGCAGTTCTGCTGACCACCCTCTTTAGATCTTTAACAATCAAGAGCTCAAGCATTTCATGATTGTTGTGCGCAAGACAGCCTATGACTCTCCCATTACCCACAAGTCCTCCTCTGTCCACAAAGCGAAGGCCAGCAGGGTGCCTTCCCTAGTCGGCCCTGTCAGCAGCTGTACCCTCCACACAGTCTAGAAACCTCCGGGCCTGTTCCCTCTTTGCTGTGACGCATCTCCGGCAGACATTGGGGAAGTTGAAGTCTCCCACAAGAACAAGGGCAAGCAATCAGGAGACTTCTGTCAGATGGTATAGATTATTTTATCCGTCTCTTTATTGCGGTTGGGCAGAGGGACAGGGAAGTCTCCATACCATGAGCTCTGTCCGCCTGTTTGATTTTTTTCGTGGATGGCAGGACATGACTCCAAGCGTGTATCTCCCTCTCACGTTTCCTGATGGTCCTCAAACTACTTACCTCCTCCCAGGGCTACTCTGCCTTGACACACCTCCCAGCGGCAGGCTTACTGCTGCCATCTGACACTAGTGCAAGAGTAGAACACACCCTGGAGCCTAGCACCTGGGGGGGCAGCATGTTCTGCTCAGGGGTGAAGCTTCAGAAGAGTTTTGACATTATTTGCCATTGGCTTGTTAGGTACTGAAATCAAAACAGTGATCTGAAGGGGTCCAAAGCCATCACTACAGCAAGTAATACAATTAAATTAAGCAAACTTTAAATCTTCTTGTTATGCTTTTCTTTCCTTAAGCACAGAATTGATGTGAGATGCCAAGCCAGACTAAAGGAGATAACTCAGAGGCACAGTATACTTTAAGTTTTTTTTTAAATCAAGCAAACTCTAAAATGCATGAACCAGATAAGGGAATAAAAGAGAGCAGGATATAGTGACATTAGATGTATTAAAGTATTTCAAAATAAAATGTAAGGCAAATGGCTTCAGAGACACAGATTTGGAAAAAAAAAATATATAGTTTCAGATGAGTGCTGCTGATGAGATAGTAATCAAAACCTTGGATTTCAAATCTAATCACATTTTAAATCCAGGGAAATTTCACATTTTATTGATAAAATGCAGTGATGAGTTTGGTCTAGTTTGAATGTGCATACATGGGTTTAAAATTCTTAGAGAAACTCTGGGGAAAAGGATTTGCAGTAGCTAACTGACATGACTTAAAACTGCAGTTGAATGAGCTGGCTGTTGAAGTTTTTCAACAGATCTGTCTGATTGTAAATTCTGATTTCTGACTGTATATCAGTTACAAAAATGATTTCTTCAAATAGAGCTTATTTGTAAATATTGAACAAACTAATTACAGAAATTTATTTGAGTCTATTATTTATCCCAAACCATGCTTCTCACACCTCTGTACCATGAATTGCTAGAAACTGGCTGTGTGATAACAAAAGTCTCTGTGCAAAACTTTAACTTAATCCTTTCTTCCTTCTTCAAGCAGCCTCTAATAGCACTTTTGGAGAACATTCCATACACTGAAGGAAGAGAAGCAAAATTCAATGAGTTGTTGTCAAAATCAATCTGCAGCTCATTTAAAGCAGCCTTCCAAATGGATTTCTTCTTGTATTCATTGCCTGCAAAATAAAAAAAATGTACATAACACTCATTACTTTTCAACCGGCAATGGATATAGCTGAATGCTAATCAGTAAATGAAGTAACATTAACCCTTTTCTTGATATGGGTCAGAAATCAAGTTTGAATTGATGTAATTCATTCTTCATTCACTGCTATGCAGAAATAAATAACTTTTGCGAACAAATATCATAGAATCATAGAATTATAGAATGGTTTGTACTGGATGGAACCTTAAAAACCATGTAGTTCCAAGCCCCCTGCCATGGGCAGGGACACCTTCTGCTAGATCAGATTGCTCAAAGCCCCATCCAACCTGGCCTTGCATGTCATGTATTGTGTGTGGTTTAGCCCCCAAAGGTTTGCTTTATGTCAATGTTCTTTATTTAGTTCAGTATGTCAACTAAATCTCGTTATAGTCTTCTCGTCTCCTGGCACAAAGAACAAAGACAAAATGACAGAATAAAGAAGAACAAGAGGTATGTCATTAGTGGCAATATTTGTTTACCTAAGAACAGCCTACCTCATATGTGAACAACATCTTTTCAGAGCACAAAACTACACAAATGAGGAAGAAAGATGTAGTAAAGGATATAATACAAATTTGAAGAACAGTATATAAGCATAGTTATGCAGTATGGCATATTTCTCTGAGTACTGGTAGATACTTAAATCTTGCTGGCCTCTATTCCACACAGCTACATTAGTCCCACAATCCTTGAATTCTTTAGCTCTGTAAACTTTTATAACAAAATTTTAAAACAAACTATGAGGAATCATTGTGTTCTATCATGCTTTGAACATACTGTACCATACAGAGTTATTTTCATGTTTAGTAAAAATTACTCTAAGCTACTCAAACAGTTAACACAATCTGGTATGCTGATATTGAAGTAAAGTATAATTACTATCCACATTAGGGTTTTCAACAAATTAGTCAAGTCCATTTATAATACTGAAATTCCAAAGCAAAAATGGAACAGACTAACAAGGCAACATCTTTCTCAGAAGCAAACTGCTGGAAATGAATAAGCAGGTTTTTTTTTACTTTATGCTAACATATCTAGCCAAAACACATTAGTAGCTCAAGTTTCAAAATACCTTAATCATAACTAAATGTCTTTTTATTAGAACATGCAAATTGCTGATGAGTTAAGGATATAATGCAGAATAAGAATTCCTCACAATCGACAACTAATAATAACATTTTTTTCTTCAAACCTGGAGAAAAGCAGTCAAACCATCTGACAAAGCCTAGGGCAGATGTAACCCCATCACTACAAATGACTGCAGAGCTTACAAAACAAGCCAGATGCTGCTTCTGGAAGGATTTCATCTATAATACCCGAACGGCATGACAGCCTATCACAACTCATGTTTGGCCTAAAGGTGTGCAGCACTGGTGGAACAGGCAAATAATGAGAGCAAACAGGAGTGAAGCCTTAATCCTAAATAAAGAGTGGGGGGGAGGAATTGTTGTGGTTTGCTTTGGGGTGTTTTGTTTTAATTTTAAAATTTCCTTTTCAGACACTGGCACTGATAATGCTTCTATAATATGCTATTGTAATAAACTAGTTTGTTTGCAGTGTCATATTCATGTCCAAATTCACATCCAAATATATTGAGTCTTCTGTAGTGTCACTGAGGACTGGATAAAATGTAAAGATGAGTGTCTCCTTGATGCATAATGAAGAAATTTGCCCAAAAACTCTCTAGCAGGTGCAGCACCTGTGATCTTAACCTCCTTCCTCAGGCAGGCATGTCGCTGGATAATACAATAACTGCTAAAAGAATACATTTTACAAAAGGGTTGAAAATCTGCACTAAGCTGCAAGGATAGTGATAAAGGCTGCACAAACCACCAATTCTGTCTTCATTTTCCCTTCTTGATTCCTCTGCAATGAGGTTGCTAAGCAAGGTTGGAGACAGACACCTAAAACCACACCGGTACTGAGATTTTAAGCAGAGAGATGTTCTAGTACCTGAGTTTGCTCCCACATTGCTTCTGTTTCAGCACTTTGAAGTTATCTTTATGATAATCTTTCCTTGCTGAGCAGTCACGGCTGTATCTACCTTCAACTTAGTCTTTCCACCAACTTATAGCACATTCTTCAACATGCATTAAATGATACTTAGGAGGATTATTTTCATTTTGCTAAATTATTTTGCCGGTTTGTGACTTCAGATTTCTCTAATCAGGAAAAAATCATTGTGATTCCTACAGGTAAATAAAAACATTTAGGAAAGCTACTTCATCTCAAAATTTATTATCATAAGCATGAGTTTATCACCATCAGGAATATTCTTAAATATGTTTGAGTTGCCTCTTGAGAAGTTAAACAAGTCATAAAAGATTTAATGCAAGAAACTTGCAGAAAATTACAGGCAGGAAACAGGAGAAGAAACCATCTACTATAAAGTTGGTCTGTTCTGGGAACTTCAGGAACAAGCACTGTTCCCACATACACACACACTTTTTTATNATTGTACTGTATATTAACCCAAACCTTTCTTCTTCTCTTTTTTTTTTTTTTTTTTTCTTTTTTTCCCAAGAGATCTGTAAGTCACTGCTAATAATGAAAGTTCTCAATGAAGAACCAGTCCCCCATATGGTATTCCATCCTCAGTTCACAGCAGCACGCACATGTCCAGTCTCAACAAGAGCTCCCATGAAAGATCTCTGACTTGCAGGTAGATACAGCAGCAAGTGATTCTTTCAAAAAGAGAATTCCTGTCTTGACTTTACTGATTAGGAACATGAGAGGGAAACGAAGTGCCAGTGGGGGACCTGATCTTTCTACAATGATAGTTTAATGCATTTAGGCAACTCATGGAAGTCAGAGAAGGTACGAATTTCCCATTATAAAGATCATTCCACTAGATTATTTCACTTGCTTATATCCCAGAATAGACAATGCCTAAAATGACTGGAACTATGCCCTCTGCATCACTTGTTGAATAAGCGTTAAACTTGATGTAGGGTGAGGATACCATTATGGAGATGTTATCTTTGGATAAGGAAATAACCTAGCAACAAACAAGCGTTGTACAATATCCAGACAATGGAAAAATCAAGGCCTTAATCAGCTGGAATCTGTGTCCTGCTGCAATTTGTAAATACTCTATCTCTTGGTTACTGTCCTTCTTAGGTAGGTTCCAAAATCCTCAAGAATGAATG